>JAROKO010000016.1:0-78693 GCA_030370435.1 Auanema freiburgensis | reverse complement strand
GGTCGCACATAGAACCTGAAGGAGTGTACTGTATGTTTCGTGGCATCGTACATGTTGATATCAGGGGTCTACGACAAACTCTGCTCGCTCCCATTGTTCAGCTCCTCTTATAAGAGTGGGAGATGCTTCTAACTGAGCTGCGGAATAAAGAAGGTTACTTCTGAAGAGCACTTCGCTGGGGATTATCCTCTATAAAACCTAACGGTGGCACTGTTTTATTTATTTTTTTTCATTCTAATTAATTTAAATTAGCTTATACGATGGATCGGTTGATTCGCGGAACGATGAAAAACGCAGCTTGCTGCGATAACTACTATGAATTGCAGACGCATAGATTAGTGAGAATTTGAACGCACAGCACCTTCGGTTTTTAACCTTAGGTACGTTTGGCTCAGTGTTTTTTTTATATTAAAGTTTTCAACTTTTTTGTCAAAATGCTATTATCACCGTGTGGTACCATTTCAGGGTTTCAATTATATGTGTGTCGACTGAGTTTCAAGTGTTAGGCTTGATTGGTACGTTATTGTTTGAACATAACCGTTCCGTCAGTTCGATTCCGCATAAGTGCAAAACGTTTTGCATTCGCAACGTTCAGAAAATTCTATGATTCAATGGTTTATTCTGAGTGTGGACTTCTAGCAACTGCATACAACAGTTTTATTCAAAACCTGAGCTCAATCGTGAATACCCGCTGAACTTAAGCATATTGTTAAGCGGAGGAAAAGAAACTAACTAGGATTTCCAAAGTAACGGCGAGTGAACTGGAAAAAGCCCAGCGCATAATCCCTCAGTCACGCTGCGGGAAATGTTGCGTATAGAAGTTTTTTTATAGTTTCAGATATATTCGAAGTCTCCGTGATAGGAGTTGCCAGATAGGGTGAAAGCCCCGTTCGATTATTGACGATTATTGTTCAATTTCTTCTTGGAGTCGAGTTGCTTGAAAATGCAGCTTAAAGTTGGTGATAAACTTCATCTAAGGCTAAATATTGACGCGAAATCGATAGCGAACAAGTACCGTGAGGGAAAGTTGCAAAGAACTTTGAAGAGAGAGTTCAAGAGAACGTGAAATCGTATGAGTGGAAGCTGAAAGAGTTGACGATATGAGTCTGCTAAATTTTTTGTACTTTCTTAACTGAAATTGCATTTAGTGGTGTAGATTTGTTAGTGCTGGTAATGTTGAATCCATGTATCGACCTATTAGTTGTAGCCCACTTGTGGTGTCTAGCTCTTAGTAAGATTGATTGGTTTTAATGTGTTGAAACTGCTTGCAGTGTCCAGTAGAATGTCAATCACCTTTCAGGCCCGTCTTGAAACACGGACCGAGGAGTGTAGGCTATGCGCGAGTCAGGGAGTGGAAAACTCTATGGCGGAATGAAAGTGTTTTACGTAGGACTCGTTGTAATGGCGAAGCACTGCGGCCCTGTCTAAATTGCTTGCAATTGGATAGAGGTAGAGCGCATAGGTTGCGACCCGAAAGATGGTGAACTATACTTGAACAGAGTGAAGTCAGAGGAAACTCTGATGGAGGCTCATATTGGTTCTAACGTGCAAATTGATCGAAAGATTTGAGTATAGGGCGAAAGACTAATCGAACCATCTAGTAGCTGGTTCCACCCGAAGTTTCCCTCAGGATAGCTGGGACTTAAATTGTTATATGTGGTAAAGCGAATGATTAGAGTTAACGGGGCTTAATGCTCTCGTTCTATTCTCAAACTTTTAATGCGTATGATGTCAGAAAGTTTCATAATTGAACTGGACTTTCTTAAAAATTTGGTCTCAAGTGGGCCATTTTTGGTAAGCAGAACTGGCGATGCGGGATGAACTGAAAGTCTGGTTAGGGAGCCAAACTATTCGCTCATGAGACCCCATAAAAGGTGTTGATTGGTATAGACAGCAGGACGGTGGCCATGGAAGTTGGTATCCGCTAAGGAGTGTGTAACAACTCACCTGCCGAATCAATTAGCCCTGAAAATGGATGGCGCTTGAGCGAATGTCCTATACCAGACCATTGAAGATTATGTTAAAGCTAGACTTCAATGTGTAGGGTGGACGTAATGGTTGCAACGAAGCCTTTATTCGAAGGAATAGGTGGAGCTTCCATTAGTGCAGATCTCGGTAGTAGTAGCAAATATTCAAGTTAAAACCTTGAAGACTGAAGAGGAGAAGGGTTTCACGTGAACGGTAGCTGGACGTGAGTTAGTCGATCCTAAGAGAGTAGCTAACGCTGTTAGAGCAAGAGAGAAAAGTTTACTTTTTTCTTGGATCTCGAAAGGGAATAGAGTTAATATTCTCTAACTTGTATGTAGCAATTTAAGTTCTTTGAGCTTATAGTGCGGTAACGCTTTCGACCTTGGTTATGTCATTTTGAAACCGAGCTAGAGTTTTCTTCTCTAGTTTAGGAACGGACTCCCTGGAAGCGGTTTATCCGAAGATGGGGACGTTGTTTCCGTAAAGTACCGCAGTTTCTGTGGTATCTCGTGCTTTCATTGTGACCCTTGAAAAACTAAGTGAGGCTAAAACGCTACAACAAATCGTACCGATATCCGCATCAGGTCTCCAAGGTTAAAAGCCTCTAGTGAATAGAATAATGTAGGTAAGGGAAGTCGGCAAATTTGATCCGTAACTTCGGGAAAAGGATTGGCTCCAGTGAACGGAATGATTGGCTTGTTGATTGATATTTGAGAGGACCGAAGGGAACTGGTGAAATTTCGGTTTTGCCGGTTTCCATCGGTACTTTCTTATTGACGTCTACAAGTGTTTACTTGATCTTCGGAGATTGTAACCTGGTCGTTCGTTTAAACGTTTAAACTGGAACTGGTACGGACTTAGGGAATCCGACTGTCTAATTAAAACAGAGGAGACAGATGGTCCTCACGGACGTTAACTGTCTCTGATTTCTGCCCAGTGCTCTGAATGTTAAATTGTAGTAATATAATTAAGCGCGGGTAAACGGCGGGAGTAACTATGACTCTCTTAAGGTAGCCACACGCCTCGTCATTTAATTGTTGACGCGCATGAATGGATTAACGAGATTCCCACTGTCCCTAACTACTATCTAGCGAAACTACAGCCAAGGGAACGGGCTTGGTAAATATAGCGGGGAAAGAAGACCCTGTTGAGCTTGACTCTAGTCTCATATTGTATAGAATCATAAGAGGTATAGGATAAGTGGGAGTTCTTTGAACGCAAGTGTAATACCACTACTCTTATCGATTCTTTTCTTATCTTATTAAAGGCAATTTGAGTTTACTCAAATTTGTTTGTAGAAAAACAGGTCTTTTGACATGTTGATGCTCATAAGTAACATTATGAGGCAGGGAGTTTGACTGGGGCGGTACACCTGTCAAACAATAACGCAGGTGTCCTAAGGTGAGCTCAGAGACGACGGAAACGTCTCGTAGAGCAGACGGGCAAAAGCTCGCTTTATTAGAACTTTCAGTACGAGTAATAAACGTGAAAACGTGGCCTATCGATCCTTTTAATCGTGATAGTTTCACGTAAGAGGTGTCAGAAAAGTTACCACAGGGATAACTGGCTTGTGGCAGCCAAGCGTCCATAGCGACGTTGCTTTTTGATCCTTCGATGTCGGCTCTTCCTATCATTGCGAAGCAGAATTCGCCAAGCGTTGGATTGTTCACCCACTAATAGGGAACGTGAGCTGGGTTTAGACCGTCGTGAGACAGGTTAGTTTTATCCTACTGTAGACTTTGATTGTTGCGATAGTAATACACCTTAGTACGAGAGGAACAGGTGTCTCTAACATTTGGTATTAGACTTGGTCGAAAGGCCAGGTCTTACGCTACCACTGGCAGGATTATGTCTGAAAGCCTCTAAGACAGAAGCTTATCTAAGTGGAGCGATGTGTTGCGTCCGATGTCGGAAGGCACAGTTATCTTATAGGTTACTATAAGAGTTTATGCCCTTAATATGCATTTGCTGTGAGAAGGAATTTCTTACGGCTGTCATATCCAGTTTTCTGGTTCAAGGTCAGGGCGCCCGATTACTTGTCTACGACTTGTTTCGGTCAAGGTGTTGTATCCTGTTGAGCGGTGTATACTGCGATCTGTTGAGACTATCCTTTGATTGGTTGCTTTGTTTGATTGTATTTGCAATACTTTCTCCTATTACGTTTTTTCTCTTATAGATTTCGCAATATTACTTACTGTGAAATATGGATTTCGCAATATTACTTATTGTGAAAAACAGATTTCGCAATAATACTTATTGTGGGAAACAGATTTCGCAATAATACTTATTGTGGGAAACAGATTTCGCAATAATACTTATTGTGAAAACCAGATTTCGCAATAATACTTATTGTGGGAAACAGATTTCGCAATAATACTTATTGTGGGAAACAGATTTCGCAATAATTTTATTATGAAAAAGGGGGGGGGGCGGCTAGGTCTAGGTAGTACCATGCGCGTCAACAATTAAATGGCGAGGCGTGTGGCTACCTTAAGATAATATGCTAATTGTCACGTGTCCACGTGGAATGCTTCCGGTCAAGGATAAGGGGGGGGGGCGGCTAGGTAGTACCATGCGCGTCAACAATTAAATGGCGAGGCGTGTGGCTACCTTAAGATAATATGCTAATTGTCACGTGTCCACGTGGAATGCTTCCGGTCAAGGATAAGGGGGGGGCGGCTAGGTAGTACCATGCGCGTCAACAATTAAATGGCGAGGCGTGTGGCTACCTTAAGATAATATGCTAATTGTCACGTGTCCACGTGGAATGCTTCCGGTCAAGGGATAAGGGGGGGGGGCGGCTAGGTAGTACCATGCGCGTCAACAATTAAATGGCGAGGCGTGTGGCTACCTTAAGATAATATGCTAATTGTCACGTGTCCACGTGGAATGCTTCCGGTCAAGGATAAGGGGGGGGGCGGCTAGGTAGTACCATGCGCGTCAACAATTAAATGGCGAGGCGTGTGGCTACCTTAAGATAATATGCTAATTGTCACGTGTCCACGTGGAATGCTTCCGGTCAAGGGATAAGGGGGGGGGGCGGCTAGGTAGTACCATGCGCGTCAACAATTAAATGGCGAGGCGTGTGGCTACCTTAAGATAATATGCTAATTGTCACGTGTCCACGTGGAATGCTTCCGGTCAAGGGATAAGGGGGGGGGGGCGGCTAGGTAGTACCATGCGCGTCAACAATTAAATGGCGAGGCGTGTGGCTACCTTAAGATAATATGCTAATTGTCACGTGTCCACGTGGAATGCTTCCGGTCAAGGGATAAGGGGGGGGGCGGCTAGGTAGTACCATGCGCGTCAACAATTAAATGGCGAGGCGTGTGGCTACCTTAAGATAATATGCTAATTGTCACGTGTCCACGTGGAATGCTTCCGGTCAAGGGATAAGGGGGGGGGGCGGCTAGGTAGTACCATGCGCGTCAACAATTAAATGGCGAGGCGTGTGGCTACCTTAAGATAATATGCTAATTGTCACGTGTCCACGTGGAATGCTTCCGGTCAAGGGATAAGGGGGGGGGGCGGCTAGGTAGTACCATGCGCGTCAACAATTAAATGGCGAGGCGTGTGGCTACCTTAAGATAATATGCTAATTGTCACGTGTCCACGTGGAATGCTTCCGGTCAAGGGATAAGGGGGGGGGGGCGGCTAGGTAGTACCATGCGCGTCAACAATTAAATGGCGAGGCGTGTGGCTACCTTAAGATAATATGCTAATTGTCACGTGTCCACGTGGAATGCTTCCGGTCAAGGGATAAGGGGGGGGGCGGCTAGGTAGTACCATGCGCGTCAACAATTAAATGGCGAGGCGTGTGGCTACCTTAAGATAATATGCTAATTGTCACGTGTCCACGTGGAATGCTTCCGGTCAAGGGATAAGGGGGGGGGCGGCTAGGTAGTACCATGCGCGTCAACAATTAAATGGCGAGGCGTGTGGCTACCTTAAGATAATATGCTAATTGTCACGTGTCCACGTGGAATGCTTCCGGTCAAGGGATAAGGGGGGGGGGGGGGCGGCTAGGTAGTACCATGCGCGTCAACAATTAAATGGCGAGGCGTGTGGCTACCTTAAGATAATATGCTAATTGTCACGTGTCCACGTGGAATGCTTCCGGTCAAGGGATAAGGGGGGGGGCGGCTAGGTAGTACCATGCGCGTCAACAATTAAATGGCGAGGCGTGTGGCTACCTTAAGATAATATGCTAATTGTCACGTGTCCCGTAAAAAAAAATTTCAAAAAATTCAAAAAAAAATTCAAAAAAATTCAAAAAAAAATTTTGAAAAATTTTAAACGAATGTAAAAAACCTAAACTTACCTAAGGAATCCAAAAAACAAAGAAAAAATGAGAAAAAAAATTTTTTGATATGAAAAATTCAAAAAATTCAAAAAAAAAATTCAAAAAAAATTCAAAAAATTCAAAAAAAATTTTGAAAAATTTTAAACAAATGTAAAAAACCTAAACTTACCTAAGGAATCTAAAAAACAAAGAAAAAATGAAAAAAAAATTTTTTGATATGAAAAATTCAAAAAATTCAAAAAAAAATTCAAAAAAAATTCAAAAAAATTCAAAAAAAAATTTAAAAAAATTCAAAAAAAATTGCTGAACCTAGAATTACCTAAGTAAGCTGAAAAAACGAATGAAAAATGATTAAATTAGGAATAGAAAAGAATTTAAAAAATAATTTAGAAAAATTTAAAAGAAAATGCAGAACCCTGTCCACGTTGAATGACGTGACGTGTTCACGTGGAATCACGTGACAAGTCCACGTGGAATGACGTGACGAGTCCACGTGGAATCACGTGACGAGTCCACGTGGAATGACGTGACGAGTCCACGTGGAATCACGTGACGTGTTCACGTGGAATGACGTGACGTGACGTGTTCACGTGGAATGACGTGACGTGTCCACGTGGAATGACGTGACGTGTTCACGTGGAATGACGTGACGTGACGTGTTCACGTGGAATGACGTGACGTGACGTGTTCACGTGGAATGACGTGACGTGACGTGACGTGTTCACGTGGAATAAAATAACCTGTTCACGTGAAATGACAAGGGGTGGGGGGCGGCTAGGTAAGACCATGCGCGTCAACAATTAAATGACGAGGCGCGTGGCTACCTTAAGATACTATGCTCACTGTCACGTGTTCACTTGGAAAACTATCAGCTATTAATTCCTTTTTACGAAATAATCACTGAAAATGGCGTTAACATTCCGCGAGGAGATCGTAAACATTACGAAAGCAGATCGTAAACATTCCGCGAGGAGATCGTAAACATTTCGCAATGAGATTGCGAGCACACACTCTCAGGTCGTAAAACGTGAGAGAGGTCGTAAAGCATCGTAGAGAGGTCGTAAAACGTCGTAGAGGTCAGAACCGACGGGTACGTCTGTTTCAACACCAGCTGGCACGACGGACACTGTAAGCGGCTGGCACAACGTCAGCGGCTGGCACAACGTGACCGTAGGGTGACACCAAAACCGGAAGTGGATTTTTTTTAATTTTTACACGTGTTTTTGTAGAGAGGCGTGAAAATAAAACAATTAAAAAAACGTTTTATATTCTAATTACGTCAAACTGTTTTTTGAGGTTATCTCAGATGTTTTTTAAACTTGTTTTGTTATGAAATAGTTTATCAATTACCTTATATGTAACCTGGAGACTAATTATGTGAACGGAAGCCCTTATTTGGACTGTTTTTTCAAGATTTTGGAAACCGCTTACCTGATTGATTCTGTCAGCGCCATATGCTCAAGTAAAAGATTAAGCCATGCATGTCAAAAGTACACTTTTATAGAAAACTGCGAACGGCTCATTATATCAGATCCGATTTCTTTCGGTTTTTCGAGGATAACTGTGGAAAATCTGGAGCTAATACATGCAATAAGTCTAAGAAATTTTTTTTTTTAGCGCAGATATTGGTCCAAACCTTCGGATTTGGTGACTCTAAATATCATAGTTAATCGTCAGTTTTCTGGCGATTCCCGAAAAATAGGTCTGTCCTATCAACTCGTTGGCTATATATTGTATAGCACAGGTCGTAACGGGTAACGGAGAATCAGGGTTCGACTCCGGAGAGGGAGCCTTAGAAACGGCTACCACATCCAAGGAAGGCAGCAGGCGCGTAACTTATCCAATATATATATTGAGATAGTAACTAAGTATAGAAAGGTGAATCCGTTCGGATTGACTATTTGAATGACTTGAACTTAAATAGTTCCTGAAGTAACAAGTGGAGGGTAAGTCTGGTGCCAGCAGCCGCGGTAATTCCAGCTCCACTAGCGTACAGCGTATTTGTTGTAGTTAAAAAGCTCTTAGTTTGATTTCAGGCATCTGAAGTGTTACGGTTCGCCGTTAAACATGGACGTGCCTTGACTTTTCATGCTTTTCCTTCGGGAATCGATGTTGAATAGTCGTGTTACTGTTGATAAATTGAAGTGCTCAAGGCAAGCGATTGCTTGAACGTTTAACTATGGAATAACGAAAGAGGAGAAATCTTCATTTGTTGGTTTTGTAGAGTTTTAATGATTAAGAGGGATAATTCGGGGGTACTCGTATCTTTAGGCGAGGGGTGAAATCCGTAGACCCTAGAGAGACGATCAAAAGCGAAAGCAGGTACCAAGAATATCTTCATTAATCAAGAACGAAAGTCAGAGGATCGAAGGTGATTAGATACCGCCCTAGTTCTGACCGTAAACGATACCATCTAACGATCACTTGGAGTCTTTGTACTTCAAATGGGAGTTTCCCGGAAACGAAAGTTTTTCGGTTCTGGGGGTAGTATGGTTGCAAAGCTGAAACTTAAAGAAATTGACGGAAGGGCACCACAAGGAGTGGAGCTTGTGGCTTAATTTGACTCAACACGGGAAAACTTACCTGGTCTGGACACTAAGAGGATTGACGAATTGAAGTTTTTTCGAGATTTGGTGGTTGGTGGTGCATGGCCGTTCTTAGTTCGTGAGGCGACTCGTCTGGTTTATTCCGATAACGAGCGAGACTCTAGCTCAATTAATAGTTACAGGATTTTTATGTCCTGGTAACTTCAATCAGGGATAACGCGGTTTTTAACCGGAAGAAAATGAGCAATAACAGGTCTGTGATGCCCTTAGTTGTCCAGGGCCGCACGCGTGCTACAATAGAGAAATCAGTTGGTCTTCGTAGTCGAAAGATATATGGCAATCTTTCAATTCTCTTTGTAGCCGGAATAGCGGTTTGTAATTTTCCCTTGAACTTGGAATTCCTCGTAAATGTAAGTCATCAACTTACGTTGATTATGTCCCTGCCCTTTGTACACACCGCCCGTCGCTATCCGGAACTGAATTATATCGAAAAAGTAGTGGATTGTATCAGAAACCATTCTTGGGTTCTGTGTCGAGAAGCTGTTTGATCGCTATGGTTTGAACCGGGTAAAAGTCGTAACAAGGTATCTGTAGGTGAACCTGCAGATGGATCATCACGAATATCTTTTGATTTTTTGTTGGTCGCACATAGAACCTGAAGGAGTGTACTGTATGTTTCGTGCATCGTACATGTTGATATCAGGGTCTACGACAAACTCTGCTCGCTCCCATTGTTCAGCTCCTCTTATAAGAGTGGGGAGATGCTTCTAACTGAGCTGCGGAATAAAGAAGGTTTACTTTCTGAAGAGCACTTCGCTGGGGATTATCCTCTATAAAACCTAACGGTGGCACTGTTTTATTTATTTTTTTTCATTCTAATTTAATTTAAATTAGCTTATACGATGGATCGGTTGATTCGCGGAACGATGAAAAACGCAGCTTGCTGCGATAACTACTATGAATTGCAGACGCATAGATTAGTGAGAATTTGAACGCACAGCACCTTCGGTTTTTAACCTTAGGTACGTTTGGCTCAGTGTTTTTTTTATATTAAAGTTTTCAACTTTTTTGTCAAAATGCTATTATCACCGTGTGGTACCATTTTCAGGGTTTCAATGTATATGTGTGTCGACTGAGTTTCAAGTGTTAGGCTTGATTGGTACGTTATTGTTTTGAACATAACCGTTCCGTCAGTTCGATTCCGCATAAGTGCAAAACGTTTTGCATTTCGCAACGTTCAGAAAATTCTATGATTCAATGGTTTATTCTGAGTGTGGACTTCTAGCAACTGCATACAACAGTTTTATTCAAAACCTGAGCTCAATCGTGAATACCCGCTGAACTTAAGCATATTGTTAAGCGGAGGAAAAGAAACTAACTAGGATTTCCAAAGTAACGGCGAGTGAACTGGAAAAAGCCCAGCGCATAATCCCTCAGTCACGCTGCGGGGAAATGTTGCGTATAGAAGTTTTTTTATAGTTTTCAGATATATTCGAAGTCTCCGTGATAGGAGTTGCCAGATAGGGTGAAAGCCCCGTTCGATTATTGACGATTATTGTTCAATTTCTTCTTGGAGTCGAGTTGCTTGAAAATGCAGCTTAAAGTTGGTGATAAACTTCATCTAAGGCTAAATATTGACGCGAAATCGATAGCGAACAAGTACCGTGAGGGAAAGTTGCAAAGAACTTTGAAGAGAGAGTTCAAGAGAACGTGAAATCGTATGAGTGGAAGCTGAAAGAGTTGACGATATGAGTCTGCTAAATTTTTTGTACTTTCTTAACTGAAATTGCATTTAGTGGTGTAGATTTGTTAGTGCTGGTAATGTTGAATCCATGTATCGACCTATTAGTTGTAGCCCACTTGTGGTGTCTAGCTCTTAGTAAGATTGATTGGTTTTAATGTGTTGAAACTGCTTGCAGTGTCCCAGTAGAATGTCAATCACCTTTCAGGCCCGTCTTGAAACACGGACCGAGGAGTGTAGGCTATGCGCGAGTCAGGGAGTGGAAAACTCTATGGCGGAATGAAAGTGTTTTTACGTAGGACTCGTTGTAATGGCGAAGCACTGCGGCCCTGTCTAAATTGCTTGCAATTGGATAGAGGTAGAGCGCATAGGTTGCGACCCGAAAGATGGTGAACTATACTTGAACAGAGTGAAGTCAGAGGAAACTCTGATGGAGGCTCATATTGGTTCTAACGTGCAAATTGATCGAAAGATTTGAGTATAGGGGCGAAAGACTAATCGAACCATCTAGTAGCTGGTTCCACCCGAAGTTTCCCTCAGGATAGCTGGGACTTAAATTGTTATATGTGGTAAAGCGAATGATTAGAGTTAACGGGGGCTTAATGCTCTCGTTCTATTCTCAAACTTTTAATGCGTATGATGTCAGAAAGTTTCATAATTGAACTGGACTTTCTTAAAAATTTGGTCTCAAGTGGGCCATTTTTGGTAAGCAGAACTGGCGATGCGGGATGAACTGAAAGTCTGGTTAGGGAGCCAAACTATTCGCTCATGAGACCCCATAAAAGGTGTTGATTGGTATAGACAGCAGGACGGTGGCCATGGAAGTTGGTATCCGCTAAGGAGTGTGTAACAACTCACCTGCCGAATCAATTAGCCCTGAAAATGGATGGCGCTTGAGCGAATGTCCTATACCAGACCATTGAAGATTATGTTAAAGCTAGACTTCAATGTGTAGGGTGGACGTAATGGTTGCAACGAAGCCTTTATTCGAAGGAATAGGTGGAGCTTCCATTAGTGCAGATCTCGGTAGTAGTAGCAAATATTCAAGTTAAAACCTTGAAGACTGAAGAGGAGAAGGGTTTCACGTGAACGGTAGCTGGACGTGAGTTAGTCGATCCTAAGAGAGTAGCTAACGCTGTTAGAGCAAGAGAGAAAAGTTTACTTTTTTCTTGGATCTCGAAAGGGAATAGAGTTAATATTCTCTAACTTGTATGTAGCAATTTAAGTTCTTTGAGCTTATAGTGCGGTAACGCTTTCGACCTTGGTTATGTCATTTTGAAACCGAGCTAGAGTTTTCTTCTCTAGTTTAGGAACGGACTCCCTGGAAGCGGTTTATCCGAAGATGGGGACGTTGTTTCCGTAAAGTACCGCAGTTTCTGTGGTATCTCGTGCTTTCATTGTGACCCTTGAAAAACTAAGTGAGGCTAAAACGCTACAACAAATCGTACCGATATCCGCATCAGGTCTCCAAGGTTAAAAGCCTCTAGTGAATAGAATAATGTAGGTAAGGGAAGTCGGCAAATTTGATCCGTAACTTCGGGAAAAGGATTGGCTCCAGTGAACGGAATGATTGGCTTGTTGATTGATATTTGAGAGGACCGAAGGGAACTGGTGAAATTTCGGTTTTGCCGGTTTCCATCGGTACTTTCTTATTGACGTCTACAAGTGTTTACTTGATCTTCGGAGATTGTAACCTGGTCGTTCGTTTAAACGTTTAAACTGGAACTGGTACGGACTTAGGGAATCCGACTGTCTAATTAAAACAGAGGAGACAGATGGTCCTCACGGACGTTAACTGTCTCTGATTTCTGCCCAGTGCTCTGAATGTTAAATTGTAGTAATATAATTAAGCGCGGGTAAACGGCGGGAGTAACTATGACTCTCTTAAGGTAGCCACACGCCTCGTCATTTAATTGTTGACGCGCATGAATGGATTAACGAGATTCCCACTGTCCCTAACTACTATCTAGCGAAACTACAGCCAAGGGAACGGGCTTGGTAAATATAGCGGGGAAAGAAGACCCTGTTGAGCTTGACTCTAGTCTCATATTGTATAGAATCATAAGAGGTATAGGATAAGTGGGAGTTCTTTGAACGCAAGTGTAATACCACTACTCTTATCGATTCTTTTCTTATCTTATTAAAGGCAATTTGAGTTTACTCAAATTTGTTTGTAGAAAAACAGGTCTTTTGACATGTTGATGCTCATAAGTAACATTATGAGGCAGGGAGTTTGACTGGGGCGGTACACCTGTCAAACAATAACGCAGGTGTCCTAAGGTGAGCTCAGAGACGACGGAAACGTCTCGTAGAGCAGACGGGCAAAAGCTCGCTTTATTAGAACTTTCAGTACGAGTAATAAACGTGAAAACGTGGCCTATCGATCCTTTTAATCGTGATAGTTTCACGTAAGAGGTGTCAGAAAAGTTACCACAGGGATAACTGGCTTGTGGCAGCCAAGCGTCCATAGCGACGTTGCTTTTTGATCCTTCGATGTCGGCTCTTCCTATCATTGCGAAGCAGAATTCGCCAAGCGTTGGATTGTTCACCCACTAATAGGGAACGTGAGCTGGGTTTAGACCGTCGTGAGACAGGTTAGTTTTATCCTACTGTAGACTTTGATTGTTGCGATAGTAATACACCTTAGTACGAGAGGAACAGGTGTCTCTAACATTTGGTATTAGACTTGGTCGAAAGGCCAGGTCTTACGCTACCACTGGCAGGATTATGTCTGAAAGCCTCTAAGACAGAAGCTTATCTAAGTGGAGCGATGTGTTGCGTCCGATGTCGGAAGGCACAGTTATCTTATAGGTTACTATAAGAGTTTATGCCCTTAATATGCATTTGCTGTGAGAAGGAATTTCTTACGGCTGTCATATCCAGTTTTCTGGTTCAAGGTCAGGGCGCCCGATTACTTGTCTACGACTTGTTTCGGTCAAGGTGTTGTATCCTGTTGAGCGGTGTATACTGCGATCTGTTGAGACTATCCTTTGATTGGTTGCTTTGTTTGATTGTATTTGCAATACTTTCTCCTATTACGTTTTTTCTCTTATAGATTTCGCAATATTACTTACTGTGAAATATGGATTTCGCAATATTACTTATTGTGAAAAACAGATTTCGCAATAATACTTATTGTGGGAAACAGATTTCGCAATAATACTTATTGTGGGAAACAGATTTCGCAATAATACTTATTGTGAAAACCAGATTTCGCAATAATACTTATTGTGGGAAACAGATTTCGCAATAATACTTATTGTGGGAAACAGATTTCGCAATAATTTTTATTATGAAAAAGGGGGGGGGGGGCGGCTAGGTCTAGGTAGTACCATGCGCGTCAACAATTAAATGGCGAGGCGTGTGGCTACCTTAAGATAATATGCTAATTGTCACGTGTCCACGTGGAATGCTTCCGGTCAAGGGATAAGGGGGGGGGGGGCGGCTAGGTAGTACCATGCGCGTCAACAATTAAATGGCGAGGCGTGTGGCTACCTTAAGATAATATGCTAATTGTCACGTGTCCACGTGGAATGCTTCCGGTCAAGGGATAAGGGGGGGGGGCGGCTAGGTAGTACCATGCGCGTCAACAATTAAATGGCGAGGCGTGTGGCTACCTTAAGATAATATGCTAATTGTCACGTGTCCACGTGGAATGCTTCCGGTCAAGGGATAAGGGGGGGGGGGCGGCTAGGTAGTACCATGCGCGTCAACAATTAAATGGCGAGGCGTGTGGCTACCTTAAGATAATATGCTAATTGTCACGTGTCCACGTGGAATGCTTCCGGTCAAGGGATAAGGGGGGGGGGCGGCTAGGTAGTACCATGCGCGTCAACAATTAAATGGCGAGGCGTGTGGCTACCTTAAGATAATATGCTAATTGTCACGTGTCCACGTGGAATGCTTCCGGTCAAGGGATAAGGGGGGGGGGCGGCTAGGTAGTACCATGCGCGTCAACAATTAAATGGCGAGGCGTGTGGCTACCTTAAGATAATATGCTAATTGTCACGTGTCCACGTGGAATGCTTCCGGTCAAGGGATAAGGGGGGGGGGGGCGGCTAGGTAGTACCATGCGCGTCAACAATTAAATGGCGAGGCGTGTGGCTACCTTAAGATAATATGCTAATTGTCACGTGTCCACGTGGAATGCTTCCGGTCAAGGGATAAGGGGGGGGGGCGGCTAGGTAGTACCATGCGCGTCAACAATTAAATGGCGAGGCGTGTGGCTACCTTAAGATAATATGCTAATTGTCACGTGTCCACGTGGAATGCTTCCGGTCAAGGGATAAGGGGGGGGGGCGGCTAGGTAGTACCATGCGCGTCAACAATTAAATGGCGAGGCGTGTGGCTACCTTAAGATAATATGCTAATTGTCACGTGTCCACGTGGAATGCTTCCGGTCAAGGGATAAGGGGGGGGGGGCGGCTAGGTAGTACCATGCGCGTCAACAATTAAATGGCGAGGCGTGTGGCTACCTTAAGATAATATGCTAATTGTCACGTGTCCACGTGGAATGCTTCCGGTCAAGGGATAAGGGGGGGGGGGGCGGCTAGGTAGTACCATGCGCGTCAACAATTAAATGGCGAGGCGTGTGGCTACCTTAAGATAATATGCTAATTGTCACGTGTCCACGTGGAATGCTTCCGGTCAAGGGATAAGGGGGGGGGGCGGCTAGGTAGTACCATGCGCGTCAACAATTAAATGGCGAGGCGTGTGGCTACCTTAAGATAATATGCTAATTGTCACGTGTCCACGTGGAATGCTTCCGGTCAAGGGATAAGGGGGGGGGGCGGCTAGGTAGTACCATGCGCGTCAACAATTAAATGGCGAGGCGTGTGGCTACCTTAAGATAATATGCTAATTGTCACGTGTCCACGTGGAATGCTTCCGGTCAAGGGATAAGGGGGGGGGGGGGGGGCGGCTAGGTAGTACCATGCGCGTCAACAATTAAATGGCGAGGCGTGTGGCTACCTTAAGATAATATGCTAATTGTCACGTGTCCACGTGGAATGCTTCCGGTCAAGGGATAAGGGGGGGGGCGGCTAGGTAGTACCATGCGCGTCAACAATTAAATGGCGAGGCGTGTGGCTACCTTAAGATAATATGCTAATTGTCACGTGTCCCGTAAAAAAAAATTTCAAAAAATTCAAAAAAAAATTCAAAAAAATTCAAAAAAAAATTTTGAAAAATTTTAAACGAATGTAAAAAACCTAAACTTACCTAAGGAATCCAAAAAACAAAGAAAAAATGAGAAAAAAATTTTTTGATATGAAAAATTCAAAAAATTCAAAAAAAAAATTCAAAAAAAATTCAAAAAAATTCAAAAAAAATTTTGAAAAATTTTAAACAAATGTAAAAAACCTAAACTTACCTAAGGAATCTAAAAAACAAAGAAAAAATGAAAAAAAAAATTTTTTGATATGAAAAATTCAAAAAATTCAAAAAAAAATTCAAAAAAAATTCAAAAAAATTCAAAAAAAAATTTAAAAAAATTCAAAAAAAATTGCTGAACCTAGAATTACCTAAGTAAGCTGAAAAAACGAATGAAAAATGATTAAATTAGGAATAGAAAAGAATTTAAAAAATAATTTAGAAAAATTTAAAAGAAAATGCAGAACCCTGTCCACGTTGAATGACGTGACGTGTTCACGTGGAATCACGTGACAAGTCCACGTGGAATGACGTGACGAGTCCACGTGGAATCACGTGACGAGTCCACGTGGAATGACGTGACGAGTCCACGTGGAATCACGTGACGTGTTCACGTGGAATGACGTGACGTGACGTGTTCACGTGGAATGACGTGACGTGTCCACGTGGAATGACGTGACGTGTTCACGTGGAATGACGTGACGTGACGTGTTCACGTGGAATGACGTGACGTGACGTGTTCACGTGGAATGACGTGACGTGACGTGACGTGTTCACGTGGAATAAAATAACCTGTTCACGTGAAATGACAAGGGGTGGGGGGCGGCTAGGTAAGACCATGCGCGTCAACAATTAAATGACGAGGCGCGTGGCTACCTTAAGATACTATGCTCACTGTCACGTGTTCACTTGGAAAACTATCAGCTATTAATTCCTTTTTACGAAATAATCACTGAAAATGGCGTTAACATTCCGCGAGGAGATCGTAAACATTACGAAAGCAGATCGTAAACATTCCGCGAGGAGATCGTAAACATTTCGCAATGAGATTGCGAGCACACACTCTCAGGTCGTAAAACGTGAGAGAGGTCGTAAAGCATCGTAGAGAGGTCGTAAAACGTCGTAGAGGTCAGAACCGACGGGTACGTCTGTTTCAACACCAGCTGGCACGACGGACACTGTAAGCGGCTGGCACAACGTCAGCGGCTGGCACAACGTGACCGTAGGGTGACACCAAAACCGGAAGTGGATTTTTTTTAATTTTTACACGTGTTTTTGTAGAGAGGCGTGAAAATAAAACAATTAAAAAAACGTTTTATATTCTAATTACGTCAAACTGTTTTTTGAGGTTATCTCAGATGTTTTTTAAACTTGTTTTGTTATGAAATAGTTTATCAATTACCTTATATGTAACCTGGAGACTAATTATGTGAACGGAAGCCCTTATTTGGACTGTTTTTTCAAGATTTTGGAAACCGCTTACCTGATTGATTCTGTCAGCGCCATATGCTCAAGTAAAAGATTAAGCCATGCATGTCAAAAGTACACTTTTATAGAAAACTGCGAACGGCTCATTATATCAGATCCGATTTCTTTCGGTTTTTCGAGGATAACTGTGGAAAATCTGGAGCTAATACATGCAATAAGTCTAAGAAATTTTTTTTTTTAGCGCAGATATTGGTCCAAACCTTCGGATTTGGTGACTCTAAATATCATAGTTAATCGTCAGTTTTCTGGCGATTCCCGAAAAATAGGTCTGTCCTATCAACTCGTTGGCTATATATTGTATAGCACAGGTCGTAACGGGTAACGGAGAATCAGGGTTCGACTCCGGAGAGGGAGCCTTAGAAACGGCTACCACATCCAAGGAAGGCAGCAGGCGCGTAACTTATCCAATATATATATTGAGATAGTAACTAAGTATAGAAAGGTGAATCCGTTCGGATTGACTATTTGAATGACTTGAACTTAAATAGTTCCTGAAGTAACAAGTGGAGGGTAAGTCTGGTGCCAGCAGCCGCGGTAATTCCAGCTCCACTAGCGTACAGCGTATTTGTTGTAGTTAAAAAGCTCTTAGTTTGATTTCAGGCATCTGAAGTGTTACGGTTCGCCGTTAAACATGGACGTGCCTTGACTTTTCATGCTTTTCCTTCGGGAATCGATGTTGAATAGTCGTGTTACTGTTGATAAATTGAAGTGCTCAAGGCAAGCGATTGCTTGAACGTTTAACTATGGAATAACGAAAGAGGAGAAATCTTCATTTGTTGGTTTTGTAGAGTTTTAATGATTAAGAGGGATAATTCGGGGGTACTCGTATCTTTAGGCGAGGGGTGAAATCCGTAGACCCTAGAGAGACGATCAAAAGCGAAAGCAGGTACCAAGAATATCTTCATTAATCAAGAACGAAAGTCAGAGGATCGAAGGTGATTAGATACCGCCCTAGTTCTGACCGTAAACGATACCATCTAACGATCACTTGGAGTCTTTGTACTTCAAATGGGAGTTTCCCGGAAACGAAAGTTTTTCGGTTCTGGGGGTAGTATGGTTGCAAAGCTGAAACTTAAAGAAATTGACGGAAGGGCACCACAAGGAGTGGAGCTTGTGGCTTAATTTGACTCAACACGGGAAAACTTACCTGGTCTGGACACTAAGAGGATTGACGAATTGAAGTTTTTTCGAGATTTGGTGGTTGGTGGTGCATGGCCGTTCTTAGTTCGTGAGGCGACTCGTCTGGTTTATTCCGATAACGAGCGAGACTCTAGCTCAATTAATAGTTACAGGATTTTTATGTCCTGGTAACTTCAATCAGGGATAACGCGGTTTTTAACCGGAAGAAAATGAGCAATAACAGGTCTGTGATGCCCTTAGTTGTCCAGGGCCGCACGCGTGCTACAATAGAGAAATCAGTTGGTCTTCGTAGTCGAAAGATATATGGCAATCTTTCAATTCTCTTTGTAGCCGGAATAGCGGTTTGTAATTTTCCCTTGAACTTGGAATTCCTCGTAAATGTAAGTCATCAACTTACGTTGATTATGTCCCTGCCCTTTGTACACACCGCCCGTCGCTATCCGGAACTGAATTATATCGAAAAAGTAGTGGATTGTATCAGAAACCATTCTTGGGTTCTGTGTCGAGAAGCTGTTTGATCGCTATGGTTTGAACCGGGTAAAAGTCGTAACAAGGTATCTGTAGGTGAACCTGCAGATGGATCATCACGAATATCTTTTGATTTTTTGTTGGTCGCACATAGAACCTGAAGGAGTGTACTGTATGTTTCGTGCATCGTACATGTTGATATCAGGGTCTACGACAAACTCTGCTCGCTCCCATTGTTCAGCTCCTCTTATAAGAGTGGGGAGATGCTTCTAACTGAGCTGCGGAATAAAGAAGGTTTACTTTCTGAAGAGCACTTCGCTGGGGATTATCCTCTATAAAACCTAACGGTGGCACTGTTTTATTTATTTTTTTTCATTCTAATTTAATTTAAATTAGCTTATACGATGGATCGGTTGATTCGCGGAACGATGAAAAACGCAGCTTGCTGCGATAACTACTATGAATTGCAGACGCATAGATTAGTGAGAATTTGAACGCACAGCACCTTCGGTTTTTAACCTTAGGTACGTTTGGCTCAGTGTTTTTTTTATATTAAAGTTTTCAACTTTTTTGTCAAAATGCTATTATCACCGTGTGGTACCATTTTCAGGGTTTCAATGTATATGTGTGTCGACTGAGTTTCAAGTGTTAGGCTTGATTGGTACGTTATTGTTTTGAACATAACCGTTCCGTCAGTTCGATTCCGCATAAGTGCAAAACGTTTTGCATTTCGCAACGTTCAGAAAATTCTATGATTCAATGGTTTATTCTGAGTGTGGACTTCTAGCAACTGCATACAACAGTTTTATTCAAAACCTGAGCTCAATCGTGAATACCCGCTGAACTTAAGCATATTGTTAAGCGGAGGAAAAGAAACTAACTAGGATTTCCAAAGTAACGGCGAGTGAACTGGAAAAAGCCCAGCGCATAATCCCTCAGTCACGCTGCGGGGAAATGTTGCGTATAGAAGTTTTTTTATAGTTTTCAGATATATTCGAAGTCTCCGTGATAGGAGTTGCCAGATAGGGTGAAAGCCCCGTTCGATTATTGACGATTATTGTTCAATTTCTTCTTGGAGTCGAGTTGCTTGAAAATGCAGCTTAAAGTTGGTGATAAACTTCATCTAAGGCTAAATATTGACGCGAAATCGATAGCGAACAAGTACCGTGAGGGAAAGTTGCAAAGAACTTTGAAGAGAGAGTTCAAGAGAACGTGAAATCGTATGAGTGGAAGCTGAAAGAGTTGACGATATGAGTCTGCTAAATTTTTTGTACTTTCTTAACTGAAATTGCATTTAGTGGTGTAGATTTGTTAGTGCTGGTAATGTTGAATCCATGTATCGACCTATTAGTTGTAGCCCACTTGTGGTGTCTAGCTCTTAGTAAGATTGATTGGTTTTAATGTGTTGAAACTGCTTGCAGTGTCCCAGTAGAATGTCAATCACCTTTCAGGCCCGTCTTGAAACACGGACCGAGGAGTGTAGGCTATGCGCGAGTCAGGGAGTGGAAAACTCTATGGCGGAATGAAAGTGTTTTTACGTAGGACTCGTTGTAATGGCGAAGCACTGCGGCCCTGTCTAAATTGCTTGCAATTGGATAGAGGTAGAGCGCATAGGTTGCGACCCGAAAGATGGTGAACTATACTTGAACAGAGTGAAGTCAGAGGAAACTCTGATGGAGGCTCATATTGGTTCTAACGTGCAAATTGATCGAAAGATTTGAGTATAGGGGCGAAAGACTAATCGAACCATCTAGTAGCTGGTTCCACCCGAAGTTTCCCTCAGGATAGCTGGGACTTAAATTGTTATATGTGGTAAAGCGAATGATTAGAGTTAACGGGGGCTTAATGCTCTCGTTCTATTCTCAAACTTTTAATGCGTATGATGTCAGAAAGTTTCATAATTGAACTGGACTTTCTTAAAAATTTGGTCTCAAGTGGGCCATTTTTGGTAAGCAGAACTGGCGATGCGGGATGAACTGAAAGTCTGGTTAGGGAGCCAAACTATTCGCTCATGAGACCCCATAAAAGGTGTTGATTGGTATAGACAGCAGGACGGTGGCCATGGAAGTTGGTATCCGCTAAGGAGTGTGTAACAACTCACCTGCCGAATCAATTAGCCCTGAAAATGGATGGCGCTTGAGCGAATGTCCTATACCAGACCATTGAAGATTATGTTAAAGCTAGACTTCAATGTGTAGGGTGGACGTAATGGTTGCAACGAAGCCTTTATTCGAAGGAATAGGTGGAGCTTCCATTAGTGCAGATCTCGGTAGTAGTAGCAAATATTCAAGTTAAAACCTTGAAGACTGAAGAGGAGAAGGGTTTCACGTGAACGGTAGCTGGACGTGAGTTAGTCGATCCTAAGAGAGTAGCTAACGCTGTTAGAGCAAGAGAGAAAAGTTTACTTTTTTCTTGGATCTCGAAAGGGAATAGAGTTAATATTCTCTAACTTGTATGTAGCAATTTAAGTTCTTTGAGCTTATAGTGCGGTAACGCTTTCGACCTTGGTTATGTCATTTTGAAACCGAGCTAGAGTTTTCTTCTCTAGTTTAGGAACGGACTCCCTGGAAGCGGTTTATCCGAAGATGGGGACGTTGTTTCCGTAAAGTACCGCAGTTTCTGTGGTATCTCGTGCTTTCATTGTGACCCTTGAAAAACTAAGTGAGGCTAAAACGCTACAACAAATCGTACCGATATCCGCATCAGGTCTCCAAGGTTAAAAGCCTCTAGTGAATAGAATAATGTAGGTAAGGGAAGTCGGCAAATTTGATCCGTAACTTCGGGAAAAGGATTGGCTCCAGTGAACGGAATGATTGGCTTGTTGATTGATATTTGAGAGGACCGAAGGGAACTGGTGAAATTTCGGTTTTGCCGGTTTCCATCGGTACTTTCTTATTGACGTCTACAAGTGTTTACTTGATCTTCGGAGATTGTAACCTGGTCGTTCGTTTAAACGTTTAAACTGGAACTGGTACGGACTTAGGGAATCCGACTGTCTAATTAAAACAGAGGAGACAGATGGTCCTCACGGACGTTAACTGTCTCTGATTTCTGCCCAGTGCTCTGAATGTTAAATTGTAGTAATATAATTAAGCGCGGGTAAACGGCGGGAGTAACTATGACTCTCTTAAGGTAGCCACACGCCTCGTCATTTAATTGTTGACGCGCATGAATGGATTAACGAGATTCCCACTGTCCCTAACTACTATCTAGCGAAACTACAGCCAAGGGAACGGGCTTGGTAAATATAGCGGGGAAAGAAGACCCTGTTGAGCTTGACTCTAGTCTCATATTGTATAGAATCATAAGAGGTATAGGATAAGTGGGAGTTCTTTGAACGCAAGTGTAATACCACTACTCTTATCGATTCTTTTCTTATCTTATTAAAGGCAATTTGAGTTTACTCAAATTTGTTTGTAGAAAAACAGGTCTTTTGACATGTTGATGCTCATAAGTAACATTATGAGGCAGGGAGTTTGACTGGGGCGGTACACCTGTCAAACAATAACGCAGGTGTCCTAAGGTGAGCTCAGAGACGACGGAAACGTCTCGTAGAGCAGACGGGCAAAAGCTCGCTTTATTAGAACTTTCAGTACGAGTAATAAACGTGAAAACGTGGCCTATCGATCCTTTTAATCGTGATAGTTTCACGTAAGAGGTGTCAGAAAAGTTACCACAGGGATAACTGGCTTGTGGCAGCCAAGCGTCCATAGCGACGTTGCTTTTTGATCCTTCGATGTCGGCTCTTCCTATCATTGCGAAGCAGAATTCGCCAAGCGTTGGATTGTTCACCCACTAATAGGGAACGTGAGCTGGGTTTAGACCGTCGTGAGACAGGTTAGTTTTATCCTACTGTAGACTTTGATTGTTGCGATAGTAATACACCTTAGTACGAGAGGAACAGGTGTCTCTAACATTTGGTATTAGACTTGGTCGAAAGGCCAGGTCTTACGCTACCACTGGCAGGATTATGTCTGAAAGCCTCTAAGACAGAAGCTTATCTAAGTGGAGCGATGTGTTGCGTCCGATGTCGGAAGGCACAGTTATCTTATAGGTTACTATAAGAGTTTATGCCCTTAATATGCATTTGCTGTGAGAAGGAATTTCTTACGGCTGTCATATCCAGTTTTCTGGTTCAAGGTCAGGGCGCCCGATTACTTGTCTACGACTTGTTTCGGTCAAGGTGTTGTATCCTGTTGAGCGGTGTATACTGCGATCTGTTGAGACTATCCTTTGATTGGTTGCTTTGTTTGATTGTATTTGCAATACTTTCTCCTATTACGTTTTTTCTCTTATAGATTTCGCAATATTACTTACTGTGAAATATGGATTTCGCAATATTACTTATTGTGAAAAACAGATTTCGCAATAATACTTATTGTGGGAAACAGATTTCGCAATAATACTTATTGTGGGAAACAGATTTCGCAATAATACTTATTGTGAAAACCAGATTTCGCAATAATACTTATTGTGGGAAACAGATTTCGCAATAATACTTATTGTGGGAAACAGATTTCGCAATAATTTTTATTATGAAAAAGGGGGGGGGGGGCGGCTAGGTCTAGGTAGTACCATGCGCGTCAACAATTAAATGGCGAGGCGTGTGGCTACCTTAAGATAATATGCTAATTGTCACGTGTCCACGTGGAATGCTTCCGGTCAAGGGATAAGGGGGGGGGGGGCGGCTAGGTAGTACCATGCGCGTCAACAATTAAATGGCGAGGCGTGTGGCTACCTTAAGATAATATGCTAATTGTCACGTGTCCACGTGGAATGCTTCCGGTCAAGGGATAAGGGGGGGGGCGGCTAGGTAGTACCATGCGCGTCAACAATTAAATGGCGAGGCGTGTGGCTACCTTAAGATAATATGCTAATTGTCACGTGTCCACGTGGAATGCTTCCGGTCAAGGGATAAGGGGGGGGGGCGGCTAGGTAGTACCATGCGCGTCAACAATTAAATGGCGAGGCGTGTGGCTACCTTAAGATAATATGCTAATTGTCACGTGTCCACGTGGAATGCTTCCGGTCAAGGGATAAGGGGGGGGGGCGGCTAGGTAGTACCATGCGCGTCAACAATTAAATGGCGAGGCGTGTGGCTACCTTAAGATAATATGCTAATTGTCACGTGTCCACGTGGAATGCTTCCGGTCAAGGGATAAGGGGGGGGGGCGGCTAGGTAGTACCATGCGCGTCAACAATTAAATGGCGAGGCGTGTGGCTACCTTAAGATAATATGCTAATTGTCACGTGTCCACGTGGAATGCTTCCGGTCAAGGGATAAGGGGGGGGGGGGGCGGCTAGGTAGTACCATGCGCGTCAACAATTAAATGGCGAGGCGTGTGGCTACCTTAAGATAATATGCTAATTGTCACGTGTCCACGTGGAATGCTTCCGGTCAAGGGATAAGGGGGGGGGCGGCTAGGTAGTACCATGCGCGTCAACAATTAAATGGCGAGGCGTGTGGCTACCTTAAGATAATATGCTAATTGTCACGTGTCCACGTGGAATGCTTCCGGTCAAGGGATAAGGGGGGGGGGCGGCTAGGTAGTACCATGCGCGTCAACAATTAAATGGCGAGGCGTGTGGCTACCTTAAGATAATATGCTAATTGTCACGTGTCCACGTGGAATGCTTCCGGTCAAGGGATAAGGGGGGGGGGCGGCTAGGTAGTACCATGCGCGTCAACAATTAAATGGCGAGGCGTGTGGCTACCTTAAGATAATATGCTAATTGTCACGTGTCCACGTGGAATGCTTCCGGTCAAGGGATAAGGGGGGGGGGGGCGGCTAGGTAGTACCATGCGCGTCAACAATTAAATGGCGAGGCGTGTGGCTACCTTAAGATAATATGCTAATTGTCACGTGTCCACGTGGAATGCTTCCGGTCAAGGGATAAGGGGGGGGGGCGGCTAGGTAGTACCATGCGCGTCAACAATTAAATGGCGAGGCGTGTGGCTACCTTAAGATAATATGCTAATTGTCACGTGTCCACGTGGAATGCTTCCGGTCAAGGGATAAGGGGGGGGGCGGCTAGGTAGTACCATGCGCGTCAACAATTAAATGGCGAGGCGTGTGGCTACCTTAAGATAATATGCTAATTGTCACGTGTCCACGTGGAATGCTTCCGGTCAAGGGATAAGGGGGGGGGGGGGGGCGGCTAGGTAGTACCATGCGCGTCAACAATTAAATGGCGAGGCGTGTGGCTACCTTAAGATAATATGCTAATTGTCACGTGTCCACGTGGAATGCTTCCGGTCAAGGGATAAGGGGGGGGGCGGCTAGGTAGTACCATGCGCGTCAACAATTAAATGGCGAGGCGTGTGGCTACCTTAAGATAATATGCTAATTGTCACGTGTCCCGTAAAAAAAAATTTCAAAAAATTCAAAAAAAAATTCAAAAAAATTCAAAAAAAAATTTTGAAAAATTTTAAACGAATGTAAAAAACCTAAACTTACCTAAGGAATCCAAAAAACAAAGAAAAAATGAGAAAAAAAATTTTTTGATATGAAAAATTCAAAAAATTCAAAAAAAAAATTCAAAAAAAATTCAAAAAAATTCAAAAAAAAATTTTGAAAAATTTTAAACAAATGTAAAAAACCTAAACTTACCTAAGGAATCTAAAAAACAAAGAAAAAATGAAAAAAAAAATTTTTTGATATGAAAAATTCAAAAAATTCAAAAAAAAATTCAAAAAAAATTCAAAAAAATTCAAAAAAAAATTTAAAAAAATTCAAAAAAAATTGCTGAACCTAGAATTACCTAAGTAAGCTGAAAAAACGAATGAAAAATGATTAAATTAGGAATAGAAAAGAATTTAAAAAATAATTTAGAAAAATTTAAAAGAAAATGCAGAACCCTGTCCACGTTGAATGACGTGACGTGTTCACGTGGAATCACGTGACAAGTCCACGTGGAATGACGTGACGAGTCCACGTGGAATCACGTGACGAGTCCACGTGGAATGACGTGACGAGTCCACGTGGAATCACGTGACGTGTTCACGTGGAATGACGTGACGTGACGTGTTCACGTGGAATGACGTGACGTGTCCACGTGGAATGACGTGACGTGTTCACGTGGAATGACGTGACGTGACGTGTTCACGTGGAATGACGTGACGTGACGTGTTCACGTGGAATGACGTGACGTGACGTGACGTGTTCACGTGGAATAAAATAACCTGTTCACGTGAAATGACAAGGGGTGGGGGGCGGCTAGGTAAGACCATGCGCGTCAACAATTAAATGACGAGGCGCGTGGCTACCTTAAGATACTATGCTCACTGTCACGTGTTCACTTGGAAAACTATCAGCTATTAATTCCTTTTTACGAAATAATCACTGAAAATGGCGTTAACATTCCGCGAGGAGATCGTAAACATTACGAAAGCAGATCGTAAACATTCCGCGAGGAGATCGTAAACATTTCGCAATGAGATTGCGAGCACACACTCTCAGGTCGTAAAACGTGAGAGAGGTCGTAAAGCATCGTAGAGAGGTCGTAAAACGTCGTAGAGGTCAGAACCGACGGGTACGTCTGTTTCAACACCAGCTGGCACGACGGACACTGTAAGCGGCTGGCACAACGTCAGCGGCTGGCACAACGTGACCGTAGGGTGACACCAAAACCGGAAGTGGATTTTTTTTAATTTTTACACGTGTTTTTGTAGAGAGGCGTGAAAATAAAACAATTAAAAAAACGTTTTATATTCTAATTACGTCAAACTGTTTTTTGAGGTTATCTCAGATGTTTTTTAAACTTGTTTTGTTATGAAATAGTTTATCAATTACCTTATATGTAACCTGGAGACTAATTATGTGAACGGAAGCCCTTATTTGGACTGTTTTTTCAAGATTTTGGAAACCGCTTACCTGATTGATTCTGTCAGCGCCATATGCTCAAGTAAAAGATTAAGCCATGCATGTCAAAAGTACACTTTTATAGAAAACTGCGAACGGCTCATTATATCAGATCCGATTTCTTTCGGTTTTTCGAGGATAACTGTGGAAAATCTGGAGCTAATACATGCAATAAGTCTAAGAAATTTTTTTTTTTAGCGCAGATATTGGTCCAAACCTTCGGATTTGGTGACTCTAAATATCATAGTTAATCGTCAGTTTTCTGGCGATTCCCGAAAAATAGGTCTGTCCTATCAACTCGTTGGCTATATATTGTATAGCACAGGTCGTAACGGGTAACGGAGAATCAGGGTTCGACTCCGGAGAGGGAGCCTTAGAAACGGCTACCACATCCAAGGAAGGCAGCAGGCGCGTAACTTATCCAATATATATATTGAGATAGTAACTAAGTATAGAAAGGTGAATCCGTTCGGATTGACTATTTGAATGACTTGAACTTAAATAGTTCCTGAAGTAACAAGTGGAGGGTAAGTCTGGTGCCAGCAGCCGCGGTAATTCCAGCTCCACTAGCGTACAGCGTATTTGTTGTAGTTAAAAAGCTCTTAGTTTGATTTCAGGCATCTGAAGTGTTACGGTTCGCCGTTAAACATGGACGTGCCTTGACTTTTCATGCTTTTCCTTCGGGAATCGATGTTGAATAGTCGTGTTACTGTTGATAAATTGAAGTGCTCAAGGCAAGCGATTGCTTGAACGTTTAACTATGGAATAACGAAAGAGGAGAAATCTTCATTTGTTGGTTTTGTAGAGTTTTAATGATTAAGAGGGATAATTCGGGGGTACTCGTATCTTTAGGCGAGGGGTGAAATCCGTAGACCCTAGAGAGACGATCAAAAGCGAAAGCAGGTACCAAGAATATCTTCATTAATCAAGAACGAAAGTCAGAGGATCGAAGGTGATTAGATACCGCCCTAGTTCTGACCGTAAACGATACCATCTAACGATCACTTGGAGTCTTTGTACTTCAAATGGGAGTTTCCCGGAAACGAAAGTTTTTCGGTTCTGGGGGTAGTATGGTTGCAAAGCTGAAACTTAAAGAAATTGACGGAAGGGCACCACAAGGAGTGGAGCTTGTGGCTTAATTTGACTCAACACGGGAAAACTTACCTGGTCTGGACACTAAGAGGATTGACGAATTGAAGTTTTTTCGAGATTTGGTGGTTGGTGGTGCATGGCCGTTCTTAGTTCGTGAGGCGACTCGTCTGGTTTATTCCGATAACGAGCGAGACTCTAGCTCAATTAATAGTTACAGGATTTTTATGTCCTGGTAACTTCAATCAGGGATAACGCGGTTTTTAACCGGAAGAAAATGAGCAATAACAGGTCTGTGATGCCCTTAGTTGTCCAGGGCCGCACGCGTGCTACAATAGAGAAATCAGTTGGTCTTCGTAGTCGAAAGATATATGGCAATCTTTCAATTCTCTTTGTAGCCGGAATAGCGGTTTGTAATTTTCCCTTGAACTTGGAATTCCTCGTAAATGTAAGTCATCAACTTACGTTGATTATGTCCCTGCCCTTTGTACACACCGCCCGTCGCTATCCGGAACTGAATTATATCGAAAAAGTAGTGGATTGTATCAGAAACCATTCTTGGGTTCTGTGTCGAGAAGCTGTTTGATCGCTATGGTTTGAACCGGGTAAAAGTCGTAACAAGGTATCTGTAGGTGAACCTGCAGATGGATCATCACGAATATCTTTTGATTTTTTGTTGGTCGCACATAGAACCTGAAGGAGTGTACTGTATGTTTCGTGCATCGTACATGTTGATATCAGGGTCTACGACAAACTCTGCTCGCTCCCATTGTTCAGCTCCTCTTATAAGAGTGGGGAGATGCTTCTAACTGAGCTGCGGAATAAAGAAGGTTTACTTTCTGAAGAGCACTTCGCTGGGGATTATCCTCTATAAAACCTAACGGTGGCACTGTTTTATTTATTTTTTTTCATTCTAATTTAATTTAAATTAGCTTATACGATGGATCGGTTGATTCGCGGAACGATGAAAAACGCAGCTTGCTGCGATAACTACTATGAATTGCAGACGCATAGATTAGTGAGAATTTGAACGCACAGCACCTTCGGTTTTTAACCTTAGGTACGTTTGGCTCAGTGTTTTTTTTATATTAAAGTTTTCAACTTTTTTGTCAAAATGCTATTATCACCGTGTGGTACCATTTTCAGGGTTTCAATGTATATGTGTGTCGACTGAGTTTCAAGTGTTAGGCTTGATTGGTACGTTATTGTTTTGAACATAACCGTTCCGTCAGTTCGATTCCGCATAAGTGCAAAACGTTTTGCATTTCGCAACGTTCAGAAAATTCTATGATTCAATGGTTTATTCTGAGTGTGGACTTCTAGCAACTGCATACAACAGTTTTATTCAAAACCTGAGCTCAATCGTGAATACCCGCTGAACTTAAGCATATTGTTAAGCGGAGGAAAAGAAACTAACTAGGATTTCCAAAGTAACGGCGAGTGAACTGGAAAAAGCCCAGCGCATAATCCCTCAGTCACGCTGCGGGGAAATGTTGCGTATAGAAGTTTTTTTATAGTTTTCAGATATATTCGAAGTCTCCGTGATAGGAGTTGCCAGATAGGGTGAAAGCCCCGTTCGATTATTGACGATTATTGTTCAATTTCTTCTTGGAGTCGAGTTGCTTGAAAATGCAGCTTAAAGTTGGTGATAAACTTCATCTAAGGCTAAATATTGACGCGAAATCGATAGCGAACAAGTACCGTGAGGGAAAGTTGCAAAGAACTTTGAAGAGAGAGTTCAAGAGAACGTGAAATCGTATGAGTGGAAGCTGAAAGAGTTGACGATATGAGTCTGCTAAATTTTTTGTACTTTCTTAACTGAAATTGCATTTAGTGGTGTAGATTTGTTAGTGCTGGTAATGTTGAATCCATGTATCGACCTATTAGTTGTAGCCCACTTGTGGTGTCTAGCTCTTAGTAAGATTGATTGGTTTTAATGTGTTGAAACTGCTTGCAGTGTCCCAGTAGAATGTCAATCACCTTTCAGGCCCGTCTTGAAACACGGACCGAGGAGTGTAGGCTATGCGCGAGTCAGGGAGTGGAAAACTCTATGGCGGAATGAAAGTGTTTTTACGTAGGACTCGTTGTAATGGCGAAGCACTGCGGCCCTGTCTAAATTGCTTGCAATTGGATAGAGGTAGAGCGCATAGGTTGCGACCCGAAAGATGGTGAACTATACTTGAACAGAGTGAAGTCAGAGGAAACTCTGATGGAGGCTCATATTGGTTCTAACGTGCAAATTGATCGAAAGATTTGAGTATAGGGGCGAAAGACTAATCGAACCATCTAGTAGCTGGTTCCACCCGAAGTTTCCCTCAGGATAGCTGGGACTTAAATTGTTATATGTGGTAAAGCGAATGATTAGAGTTAACGGGGGCTTAATGCTCTCGTTCTATTCTCAAACTTTTAATGCGTATGATGTCAGAAAGTTTCATAATTGAACTGGACTTTCTTAAAAATTTGGTCTCAAGTGGGCCATTTTTGGTAAGCAGAACTGGCGATGCGGGATGAACTGAAAGTCTGGTTAGGGAGCCAAACTATTCGCTCATGAGACCCCATAAAAGGTGTTGATTGGTATAGACAGCAGGACGGTGGCCATGGAAGTTGGTATCCGCTAAGGAGTGTGTAACAACTCACCTGCCGAATCAATTAGCCCTGAAAATGGATGGCGCTTGAGCGAATGTCCTATACCAGACCATTGAAGATTATGTTAAAGCTAGACTTCAATGTGTAGGGTGGACGTAATGGTTGCAACGAAGCCTTTATTCGAAGGAATAGGTGGAGCTTCCATTAGTGCAGATCTCGGTAGTAGTAGCAAATATTCAAGTTAAAACCTTGAAGACTGAAGAGGAGAAGGGTTTCACGTGAACGGTAGCTGGACGTGAGTTAGTCGATCCTAAGAGAGTAGCTAACGCTGTTAGAGCAAGAGAGAAAAGTTTACTTTTTTCTTGGATCTCGAAAGGGAATAGAGTTAATATTCTCTAACTTGTATGTAGCAATTTAAGTTCTTTGAGCTTATAGTGCGGTAACGCTTTCGACCTTGGTTATGTCATTTTGAAACCGAGCTAGAGTTTTCTTCTCTAGTTTAGGAACGGACTCCCTGGAAGCGGTTTATCCGAAGATGGGGACGTTGTTTCCGTAAAGTACCGCAGTTTCTGTGGTATCTCGTGCTTTCATTGTGACCCTTGAAAAACTAAGTGAGGCTAAAACGCTACAACAAATCGTACCGATATCCGCATCAGGTCTCCAAGGTTAAAAGCCTCTAGTGAATAGAATAATGTAGGTAAGGGAAGTCGGCAAATTTGATCCGTAACTTCGGGAAAAGGATTGGCTCCAGTGAACGGAATGATTGGCTTGTTGATTGATATTTGAGAGGACCGAAGGGAACTGGTGAAATTTCGGTTTTGCCGGTTTCCATCGGTACTTTCTTATTGACGTCTACAAGTGTTTACTTGATCTTCGGAGATTGTAACCTGGTCGTTCGTTTAAACGTTTAAACTGGAACTGGTACGGACTTAGGGAATCCGACTGTCTAATTAAAACAGAGGAGACAGATGGTCCTCACGGACGTTAACTGTCTCTGATTTCTGCCCAGTGCTCTGAATGTTAAATTGTAGTAATATAATTAAGCGCGGGTAAACGGCGGGAGTAACTATGACTCTCTTAAGGTAGCCACACGCCTCGTCATTTAATTGTTGACGCGCATGAATGGATTAACGAGATTCCCACTGTCCCTAACTACTATCTAGCGAAACTACAGCCAAGGGAACGGGCTTGGTAAATATAGCGGGGAAAGAAGACCCTGTTGAGCTTGACTCTAGTCTCATATTGTATAGAATCATAAGAGGTATAGGATAAGTGGGAGTTCTTTGAACGCAAGTGTAATACCACTACTCTTATCGATTCTTTTCTTATCTTATTAAAGGCAATTTGAGTTTACTCAAATTTGTTTGTAGAAAAACAGGTCTTTTGACATGTTGATGCTCATAAGTAACATTATGAGGCAGGGAGTTTGACTGGGGCGGTACACCTGTCAAACAATAACGCAGGTGTCCTAAGGTGAGCTCAGAGACGACGGAAACGTCTCGTAGAGCAGACGGGCAAAAGCTCGCTTTATTAGAACTTTCAGTACGAGTAATAAACGTGAAAACGTGGCCTATCGATCCTTTTAATCGTGATAGTTTCACGTAAGAGGTGTCAGAAAAGTTACCACAGGGATAACTGGCTTGTGGCAGCCAAGCGTCCATAGCGACGTTGCTTTTTGATCCTTCGATGTCGGCTCTTCCTATCATTGCGAAGCAGAATTCGCCAAGCGTTGGATTGTTCACCCACTAATAGGGAACGTGAGCTGGGTTTAGACCGTCGTGAGACAGGTTAGTTTTATCCTACTGTAGACTTTGATTGTTGCGATAGTAATACACCTTAGTACGAGAGGAACAGGTGTCTCTAACATTTGGTATTAGACTTGGTCGAAAGGCCAGGTCTTACGCTACCACTGGCAGGATTATGTCTGAAAGCCTCTAAGACAGAAGCTTATCTAAGTGGAGCGATGTGTTGCGTCCGATGTCGGAAGGCACAGTTATCTTATAGGTTACTATAAGAGTTTATGCCCTTAATATGCATTTGCTGTGAGAAGGAATTTCTTACGGCTGTCATATCCAGTTTTCTGGTTCAAGGTCAGGGCGCCCGATTACTTGTCTACGACTTGTTTCGGTCAAGGTGTTGTATCCTGTTGAGCGGTGTATACTGCGATCTGTTGAGACTATCCTTTGATTGGTTGCTTTGTTTGATTGTATTTGCAATACTTTCTCCTATTACGTTTTTTCTCTTATAGATTTCGCAATATTACTTACTGTGAAATATGGATTTCGCAATATTACTTATTGTGAAAAACAGATTTCGCAATAATACTTATTGTGGGAAACAGATTTCGCAATAATACTTATTGTGGGAAACAGATTTCGCAATAATACTTATTGTGAAAACCAGATTTCGCAATAATACTTATTGTGGGAAACAGATTTCGCAATAATACTTATTGTGGGAAACAGATTTCGCAATAATTTTTATTATGAAAAAGGGGGGGGGGGCGGCTAGGTCTAGGTAGTACCATGCGCGTCAACAATTAAATGGCGAGGCGTGTGGCTACCTTAAGATAATATGCTAATTGTCACGTGTCCACGTGGAATGCTTCCGGTCAAGGGATAAGGGGGGGGGGGCGGCTAGGTAGTACCATGCGCGTCAACAATTAAATGGCGAGGCGTGTGGCTACCTTAAGATAATATGCTAATTGTCACGTGTCCACGTGGAATGCTTCCGGTCAAGGGATAAGGGGGGGGGCGGCTAGGTAGTACCATGCGCGTCAACAATTAAATGGCGAGGCGTGTGGCTACCTTAAGATAATATGCTAATTGTCACGTGTCCACGTGGAATGCTTCCGGTCAAGGGATAAGGGGGGGGGGCGGCTAGGTAGTACCATGCGCGTCAACAATTAAATGGCGAGGCGTGTGGCTACCTTAAGATAATATGCTAATTGTCACGTGTCCACGTGGAATGCTTCCGGTCAAGGGATAAGGGGGGGGGGCGGCTAGGTAGTACCATGCGCGTCAACAATTAAATGGCGAGGCGTGTGGCTACCTTAAGATAATATGCTAATTGTCACGTGTCCACGTGGAATGCTTCCGGTCAAGGGATAAGGGGGGGGGGCGGCTAGGTAGTACCATGCGCGTCAACAATTAAATGGCGAGGCGTGTGGCTACCTTAAGATAATATGCTAATTGTCACGTGTCCACGTGGAATGCTTCCGGTCAAGGGATAAGGGGGGGGGGCGGCTAGGTAGTACCATGCGCGTCAACAATTAAATGGCGAGGCGTGTGGCTACCTTAAGATAATATGCTAATTGTCACGTGTCCACGTGGAATGCTTCCGGTCAAGGGATAAAGGGGGGGGGCGGCTAGGTAGTACCATGCGCGTCAACAATTAAATGGCGAGGCGTGTGGCTACCTTAAGATAATATGCTAATTGTCACGTGTCCACGTGGAATGCTTCCGGTCAAGGGATAAGGGGGGGGGCGGCTAGGTAGTACCATGCGCGTCAACAATTAAATGGCGAGGCGTGTGGCTACCTTAAGATAATATGCTAATTGTCACGTGTCCACGTGGAATGCTTCCGGTCAAGGGATAAAGGGGGGGGGCGGCTAGGTAGTACCATGCGCGTCAACAATTAAATGGCGAGGCGTGTGGCTACCTTAAGATAATATGCTAATTGTCACGTGTCCACGTGGAATGCTTCCGGTCAAGGGATAAGGGGGGGGGCGGCTAGGTAGTACCATGCGCGTCAACAATTAAATGGCGAGGCGTGTGGCTACCTTAAGATAATATGCTAATTGTCACGTGTCCACGTGGAATGCTTCCGGTCAAGGGATAAAGGGGGGGGGCGGCTAGGTAGTACCATGCGCGTCAACAATTAAATGGCGAGGCGTGTGGCTACCTTAAGATAATATGCTAATTGTCACGTGTCCACGTGGAATGCTTCCGGTCAAGGGATAAGGGGGGGGGGGGCGGCTAGGTAGTACCATGCGCGTCAACAATTAAATGGCGAGGCGTGTGGCTACCTTAAGATAATATGCTAATTGTCACGTGTCCACGTGGAATGCTTCCGGTCAAGGGATAAGGGGGGGGGGGGGGCGGCTAGGTAGTACCATGCGCGTCAACAATTAAATGGCGAGGCGTGTGGCTACCTTAAGATAATATGCTAATTGTCACGTGTCCACGTGGAATGCTTCCGGTCAAGGGATAAGGGGGGGGGGCGGCTAGGTAGTACCATGCGCGTCAACAATTAAATGGCGAGGCGTGTGGCTACCTTAAGATAATATGCTAATTGTCACGTGTCCCGTAAAAAAAAAATTTCAAAAAATTCAAAAAAAAATTCAAAAAAATTCAAAAAAAAAATTTTGAAAAATTTTAAACAATGTAAAAAACCTAAACTTACCTAAGGAATCCAAAAAACAAAGAAAAAATGAAAAAAAAAATTTTTTGATATGAAAAATTCAAAAAATTCAAAAAAAAAATTCAAAAAAAATTCAAAAAAATTCAAAAAAAAAATTTTGAAAAATTTTAAACAAATGTAAAAAACCTAAACTTACCTAAGGAATCTAAAAAACAAAGAAAAAATGAAAAAAAAAATTTTTTGATATGAAAAATTCAAAAAATTCAAAAAAAAATTCAAAAAAAATTCAAAAAAATTCAAAAAAAAATTTAAAAAAATTCAAAAAAAATTGCTGAACCTAGAATTACCTAAGTAAGCTGAAAAAACGAATGAAAAATGATTAAATTAGGAATAGAAAAGAATTTAAAAAATAATTTAGAAAAATTTAAAAGAAAATGCAGAACCCTGTCCACGTTGAATGACGTGACGTGTTCACGTGGAATCACGTGACAAGTCCACGTGGAATGACGTGACGAGTCCACGTGGAATCACGTGACGAGTCCACGTGGAATGACGTGACGAGTCCACGTGGAATCACGTGACGTGTTCACGTGGAATCACGTGACGTGACGTGTTCACGTGGAATGACGTGACGTGTCCACGTGGAATGACGTGACGTGTTCACGTGGAATGACGTGACGTGACGTGTTCACGTGGAATGACGTGACGTGACGTGTTCACGTGGAATGACGTGACGTGACGTGACGTGTTCACGTGGAATAAAATAACCTGTTCACGTGAAATGACAAGGGGTGGGGGGCGGCTAGGTAAGACCATGCGCGTCAACAATTAAATGACGAGGCGCGTGGCTACCTTAAGATACTATGCTCACTGTCACGTGTTCACTTGGAAAACTATCAGCTATTAATTCCTTTTTACGAAATAATCACTGAAAATGGCGTTAACATTCCGCGAGGAGATCGTAAACATTACGAAAGCAGATCGTAAACATTCCGCGAGGAGATCGTAAACATTTCGCAATGAGATTGCGAGCACACACTCTCAGGTCGTAAAACGTGAGAGAGGTCGTAAAGCATCGTAGAGAGGTCGTAAAACGTCGTAGAGGTCAGAACCGACGGGTACGTCTGTTTCAACACCAGCTGGCACGACGGACACTGTAAGCGGCTGGCACAACGTCAGCGGCTGGCACAACGTGACCGTAGGGTGACACCAAAACCGGAAGTGGATTTTTTTTAATTTTTACACGTGTTTTTGTAGAGAGGCGTGAAAATAAAACAATTAAAAAAACGTTTTATATTCTAATTACGTCAAACTGTTTTTTGAGGTTATCTCAGATGTTTTTTAAACTTGTTTTGTTATGAAATAGTTTATCAATTACCTTATATGTAACCTGGAGACTAATTATGTGAACGGAATCCCTTATTTGGACTGTTTTTTCAAGATTTTGGAAACCGCTTACCTGATTGATTCTGTCAGCGCCATATGCTCAAGTAAAAGATTAAGCCATGCATGTCAAAAGTACACTTTTATAGAAAACTGCGAACGGCTCATTATATCAGATCCGATTTCTTTCGGTTTTTCGAGGATAACTGTGGAAAATCTGGAGCTAATACATGCAATAAGTCTAAGAAATTTTTTTTTTTTAGCGCAGATATTGGTCCAAACCTTCGGATTTGGTGACTCTAAATATCATAGTTAATCGTCAGTTTTCTGGCGATTCCCGAAAAATAGGTCTGTCCTATCAACTCGTTGGCTATATATTGTATAGCACAGGTCGTAACGGGTAACGGAGAATCAGGGTTCGACTCCGGAGAGGGAGCCTTAGAAACGGCTACCACATCCAAGGAAGGCAGCAGGCGCGTAACTTATCCAATATATATATTGAGATAGTAACTAAGTATAGAAAGGTGAATCCGTTCGGATTGACTATTTGAATGACTTGAACTTAAATAGTTCCTGAAGTAACAAGTGGAGGGTAAGTCTGGTGCCAGCAGCCGCGGTAATTCCAGCTCCACTAGCGTACAGCGTATTTGTTGTAGTTAAAAAGCTCTTAGTTTGATTTCAGGCATCTGAAGTGTTACGGTTCGCCGTTAAACATGGACGTGCCTTGACTTTTCATGCTTTTCCTTCGGGAATCGATGTTGAATAGTCGTGTTACTGTTGATAAATTGAAGTGCTCAAGGCAAGCGATTGCTTGAACGTTTAACTATGGAATAACGAAAGAGGAGAAATCTTCATTTGTTGGTTTTGTAGAGTTTTAATGATTAAGAGGGATAATTCGGGGGTACTCGTATCTTTAGGCGAGGGGTGAAATCCGTAGACCCTAGAGAGACGATCAAAAGCGAAAGCAGGTACCAAGAATATCTTCATTAATCAAGAACGAAAGTCAGAGGATCGAAGGTGATTAGATACCGCCCTAGTTCTGACCGTAAACGATACCATCTAACGATCACTTGGAGTCTTTGTACTTCAAATGGGAGTTTCCCGGAAACGAAAGTTTTTCGGTTCTGGGGGTAGTATGGTTGCAAAGCTGAAACTTAAAGAAATTGACGGAAGGGCACCACAAGGAGTGGAGCTTGTGGCTTAATTTGACTCAACACGGGAAAACTTACCTGGTCTGGACACTAAGAGGATTGACGAATTGAAGTTTTTTCGAGATTTGGTGGTTGGTGGTGCATGGCCGTTCTTAGTTCGTGAGGCGACTCGTCTGGTTTATTCCGATAACGAGCGAGACTCTAGCTCAATTAATAGTTACAGGATTTTTATGTCCTGGTAACTTCAATCAGGGATAACGCGGTTTTTAACCGGAAGAAAATGAGCAATAACAGGTCTGTGATGCCCTTAGTTGTCCAGGGCCGCACGCGTGCTACAATAGAGAAATCAGTTGGTCTTCGTAGTCGAAAGATATATGGCAATCTTTCAATTCTCTTTGTAGCCGGAATAGCGGTTTGTAATTTTCCCTTGAACTTGGAATTCCTCGTAAATGTAAGTCATCAACTTACGTTGATTATGTCCCTGCCCTTTGTACACACCGCCCGTCGCTATCCGGAACTGAATTATATCGAAAAAGTAGTGGATTGTATCAGAAACCATTCTTGGGTTCTGTGTCGAGAAGCTGTTTGATCGCTATGGTTTGAACCGGGTAAAAGTCGTAACAAGGTATCTGTAGGTGAACCTGCAGATGGATCATCACGAATATCTTTTGATTTTTTGTTGGTCGCACATAGAACCTGAAGGAGTGTACTGTATGTTTCGTGCATCGTACATGTTGATATCAGGGTCTACGACAAACTCTGCTCGCTCCCATTGTTCAGCTCCTCTTATAAGAGTGGGGAGATGCTTCTAACTGAGCTGCGGAATAAAGAAGGTTTACTTTCTGAAGAGCACTTCGCTGGGGATTATCCTCTATAAAACCTAACGGTGGCACTGTTTTATTTATTTTTTTTCATTCTAATTTAATTTAAATTAGCTTATACGATGGATCGGTTGATTCGCGGAACGATGAAAAACGCAGCTTGCTGCGATAACTACTATGAATTGCAGACGCATAGATTAGTGAGAATTTGAACGCACAGCACCTTCGGTTTTTAACCTTAGGTACGTTTGGCTCAGTGTTTTTTTTATATTAAAGTTTTCAACTTTTTTGTCAAAATGCTATTATCACCGTGTGGTACCATTTTCAGGGTTTCAATGTATATGTGTGTCGACTGAGTTTCAAGTGTTAGGCTTGATTGGTACGTTATTGTTTTGAACATAACCGTTCCGTCAGTTCGATTCCGCATAAGTGCAAAACGTTTTGCATTTCGCAACGTTCAGAAAATTCTATGATTCAATGGTTTATTCTGAGTGTGGACTTCTAGCAACTGCATACAACAGTTTTATTCAAAACCTGAGCTCAATCGTGAATACCCGCTGAACTTAAGCATATTGTTAAGCGGAGGAAAAGAAACTAACTAGGATTTCCAAAGTAACGGCGAGTGAACTGGAAAAAGCCCAGCGCATAATCCCTCAGTCACGCTGCGGGGAAATGTTGCGTATAGAAGTTTTTTTATAGTTTTCAGATATATTCGAAGTCTCCGTGATAGGAGTTGCCAGATAGGGTGAAAGCCCCGTTCGATTATTGACGATTATTGTTCAATTTCTTCTTGGAGTCGAGTTGCTTGAAAATGCAGCTTAAAGTTGGTGATAAACTTCATCTAAGGCTAAATATTGACGCGAAATCGATAGCGAACAAGTACCGTGAGGGAAAGTTGCAAAGAACTTTGAAGAGAGAGTTCAAGAGAACGTGAAATCGTATGAGTGGAAGCTGAAAGAGTTGACGATATGAGTCTGCTAAATTTTTTGTACTTTCTTAACTGAAATTGCATTTAGTGGTGTAGATTTGTTAGTGCTGGTAATGTTGAATCCATGTATCGACCTATTAGTTGTAGCCCACTTGTGGTGTCTAGCTCTTAGTAAGATTGATTGGTTTTAATGTGTTGAAACTGCTTGCAGTGTCCCAGTAGAATGTCAATCACCTTTCAGGCCCGTCTTGAAACACGGACCGAGGAGTGTAGGCTATGCGCGAGTCAGGGAGTGGAAAACTCTATGGCGGAATGAAAGTGTTTTTACGTAGGACTCGTTGTAATGGCGAAGCACTGCGGCCCTGTCTAAATTGCTTGCAATTGGATAGAGGTAGAGCGCATAGGTTGCGACCCGAAAGATGGTGAACTATACTTGAACAGAGTGAAGTCAGAGGAAACTCTGATGGAGGCTCATATTGGTTCTAACGTGCAAATTGATCGAAAGATTTGAGTATAGGGGCGAAAGACTAATCGAACCATCTAGTAGCTGGTTCCACCCGAAGTTTCCCTCAGGATAGCTGGGACTTAAATTGTTATATGTGGTAAAGCGAATGATTAGAGTTAACGGGGGCTTAATGCTCTCGTTCTATTCTCAAACTTTTAATGCGTATGATGTCAGAAAGTTTCATAATTGAACTGGACTTTCTTAAAAATTTGGTCTCAAGTGGGCCATTTTTGGTAAGCAGAACTGGCGATGCGGGATGAACTGAAAGTCTGGTTAGGGAGCCAAACTATTCGCTCATGAGACCCCATAAAAGGTGTTGATTGGTATAGACAGCAGGACGGTGGCCATGGAAGTTGGTATCCGCTAAGGAGTGTGTAACAACTCACCTGCCGAATCAATTAGCCCTGAAAATGGATGGCGCTTGAGCGAATGTCCTATACCAGACCATTGAAGATTATGTTAAAGCTAGACTTCAATGTGTAGGGTGGACGTAATGGTTGCAACGAAGCCTTTATTCGAAGGAATAGGTGGAGCTTCCATTAGTGCAGATCTCGGTAGTAGTAGCAAATATTCAAGTTAAAACCTTGAAGACTGAAGAGGAGAAGGGTTTCACGTGAACGGTAGCTGGACGTGAGTTAGTCGATCCTAAGAGAGTAGCTAACGCTGTTAGAGCAAGAGAGAAAAGTTTACTTTTTTCTTGGATCTCGAAAGGGAATAGAGTTAATATTCTCTAACTTGTATGTAGCAATTTAAGTTCTTTGAGCTTATAGTGCGGTAACGCTTTCGACCTTGGTTATGTCATTTTGAAACCGAGCTAGAGTTTTCTTCTCTAGTTTAGGAACGGACTCCCTGGAAGCGGTTTATCCGAAGATGGGGACGTTGTTTCCGTAAAGTACCGCAGTTTCTGTGGTATCTCGTGCTTTCATTGTGACCCTTGAAAAACTAAGTGAGGCTAAAACGCTACAACAAATCGTACCGATATCCGCATCAGGTCTCCAAGGTTAAAAGCCTCTAGTGAATAGAATAATGTAGGTAAGGGAAGTCGGCAAATTTGATCCGTAACTTCGGGAAAAGGATTGGCTCCAGTGAACGGAATGATTGGCTTGTTGATTGATATTTGAGAGGACCGAAGGGAACTGGTGAAATTTCGGTTTTGCCGGTTTCCATCGGTACTTTCTTATTGACGTCTACAAGTGTTTACTTGATCTTCGGAGATTGTAACCTGGTCGTTCGTTTAAACGTTTAAACTGGAACTGGTACGGACTTAGGGAATCCGACTGTCTAATTAAAACAGAGGAGACAGATGGTCCTCACGGACGTTAACTGTCTCTGATTTCTGCCCAGTGCTCTGAATGTTAAATTGTAGTAATATAATTAAGCGCGGGTAAACGGCGGGAGTAACTATGACTCTCTTAAGGTAGCCACACGCCTCGTCATTTAATTGTTGACGCGCATGAATGGATTAACGAGATTCCCACTGTCCCTAACTACTATCTAGCGAAACTACAGCCAAGGGAACGGGCTTGGTAAATATAGCGGGGAAAGAAGACCCTGTTGAGCTTGACTCTAGTCTCATATTGTATAGAATCATAAGAGGTATAGGATAAGTGGGAGTTCTTTGAACGCAAGTGTAATACCACTACTCTTATCGATTCTTTTCTTATCTTATTAAAGGCAATTTGAGTTTACTCAAATTTGTTTGTAGAAAAACAGGTCTTTTGACATGTTGATGCTCATAAGTAACATTATGAGGCAGGGAGTTTGACTGGGGCGGTACACCTGTCAAACAATAACGCAGGTGTCCTAAGGTGAGCTCAGAGACGACGGAAACGTCTCGTAGAGCAGACGGGCAAAAGCTCGCTTTATTAGAACTTTCAGTACGAGTAATAAACGTGAAAACGTGGCCTATCGATCCTTTTAATCGTGATAGTTTCACGTAAGAGGTGTCAGAAAAGTTACCACAGGGATAACTGGCTTGTGGCAGCCAAGCGTCCATAGCGACGTTGCTTTTTGATCCTTCGATGTCGGCTCTTCCTATCATTGCGAAGCAGAATTCGCCAAGCGTTGGATTGTTCACCCACTAATAGGGAACGTGAGCTGGGTTTAGACCGTCGTGAGACAGGTTAGTTTTATCCTACTGTAGACTTTGATTGTTGCGATAGTAATACACCTTAGTACGAGAGGAACAGGTGTCTCTAACATTTGGTATTAGACTTGGTCGAAAGGCCAGGTCTTACGCTACCACTGGCAGGATTATGTCTGAAAGCCTCTAAGACAGAAGCTTATCTAAGTGGAGCGATGTGTTGCGTCCGATGTCGGAAGGCACAGTTATCTTATAGGTTACTATAAGAGTTTATGCCCTTAATATGCATTTGCTGTGAGAAGGAATTTCTTACGGCTGTCATATCCAGTTTTCTGGTTCAAGGTCAGGGCGCCCGATTACTTGTCTACGACTTGTTTCGGTCAAGGTGTTGTATCCTGTTGAGCGGTGTATACTGCGATCTGTTGAGACTATCCTTTGATTGGTTGCTTTGTTTGATTGTATTTGCAATACTTTCTCCTATTACGTTTTTTCTCTTATAGATTTCGCAATATTACTTACTGTGAAATATGGATTTCGCAATATTACTTATTGTGAAAAACAGATTTCGCAATAATACTTATTGTGGGAAACAGATTTCGCAATAATACTTATTGTGGGAAACAGATTTCGCAATAATACTTATTGTGAAAACCAGATTTCGCAATAATACTTATTGTGGGAAACAGATTTCGCAATAATACTTATTGTGGGAAACAGATTTCGCAATAATTTTTATTATGAAAAAGGGGGGGGGGCGGCTAGGTCTAGGTAGTACCATGCGCGTCAACAATTAAATGGCGAGGCGTGTGGCTACCTTAAGATAATATGCTAATTGTCACGTGTCCACGTGGAATGCTTCCGGTCAAGGGATAAGGGGGGGGGGGGCGGCTAGGTAGTACCATGCGCGTCAACAATTAAATGGCGAGGCGTGTGGCTACCTTAAGATAATATGCTAATTGTCACGTGTCCACGTGGAATGCTTCCGGTCAAGGGATAAGGGGGGGGGCGGCTAGGTAGTACCATGCGCGTCAACAATTAAATGGCGAGGCGTGTGGCTACCTTAAGATAATATGCTAATTGTCACGTGTCCACGTGGAATGCTTCCGGTCAAGGGATAAGGGGGGGGCGGCTAGGTCTAGGTAGTACCATGCGCGTCAACAATTAAATGGCGAGGCGTGTGGCTACCTTAAGATAATATGCTAATTGTCACGTGTCCACGTGGAATGCTTCCGGTCAAGGGATAAGGGGGGGGGGCGGCTAGGTAGTACCATGCGCGTCAACAATTAAATGGCGAGGCGTGTGGCTACCTTAAGATAATATGCTAATTGTCACGTGTCCACGTGGAATGCTTCCGGTCAAGGGATAAGGGGGGGGGGGGGGGGCGGCTAGGTAGTACCATGCGCGTCAACAATTAAATGGCGAGGCGTGTGGCTACCTTAAGATAATATGCTAATTGTCACGTGTCCACGTGGAATGCTTCCGGTCAAGGGATAAGGGGGGGGGGCGGCTAGGTAGTACCATGCGCGTCAACAATTAAATGGCGAGGCGTGTGGCTACCTTAAGATAATATGCTAATTGTCACGTGTCCACGTGGAATGCTTCCGGTCAAGGGATAAAGGGGGGGGGGCGGCTAGGTAGTACCATGCGCGTCAACAATTAAATGGCGAGGCGTGTGGCTACCTTAAGATAATATGCTAATTGTCACGTGTCCACGTGGAATGCTTCCGGTCAAGGGATAAGGGGGGGGGCGGCTAGGTAGTACCATGCGCGTCAACAATTAAATGGCGAGGCGTGTGGCTACCTTAAGATAATATGCTAATTGTCACGTGTCCACGTGGAATGCTTCCGGTCAAGGGATAAGGGGGGGGGCGGCTAGGTAGTACCATGCGCGTCAACAATTAAATGGCGAGGCGTGTGGCTACCTTAAGATAATATGCTAATTGTCACGTGTCCACGTGGAATGCTTCCGGTCAAGGGATAAAGGGGGGGGGGCGGCTAGGTAGTACCATGCGCGTCAACAATTAAATGGCGAGGCGTGTGGCTACCTTAAGATAATATGCTAATTGTCACGTGTCCACGTGGAATGCTTCCGGTCAAGGGATAAGGGGGGGGGCGGCTAGGTAGTACCATGCGCGTCAACAATTAAATGGCGAGGCGTGTGGCTACCTTAAGATAATATGCTAATTGTCACGTGTCCACGTGGAATGCTTCCGGTCAAGGGATAAAGGGGGGGGGGCGGCTAGGTAGTACCATGCGCGTCAACAATTAAATGGCGAGGCGTGTGGCTACCTTAAGATAATATGCTAATTGTCACGTGTCCACGTGGAATGCTTCCGGTCAAGGGATAAGGGGGGGGGCGGCTAGGTAGTACCATGCGCGTCAACAATTAAATGGCGAGGCGTGTGGCTACCTTAAGATAATATGCTAATTGTCACGTGTCCACGTGGAATGCTTCCGGTCAAGGGATAAAGGGGGGGGGCGGCTAGGTAGTACCATGCGCGTCAACAATTAAATGGCGAGGCGTGTGGCTACCTTAAGATAATATGCTAATTGTCACGTGTCCACGTGGAATGCTTCCGGTCAAGGGATAAGGGGGGGGGGGGCGGCTAGGTAGTACCATGCGCGTCAACAATTAAATGGCGAGGCGTGTGGCTACCTTAAGATAATATGCTAATTGTCACGTGTCCACGTGGAATGCTTCCGGTCAAGGGATAAGGGGGGGGGGGGGGCGGCTAGGTAGTACCATGCGCGTCAACAATTAAATGGCGAGGCGTGTGGCTACCTTAAGATAATATGCTAATTGTCACGTGTCCACGTGGAATGCTTCCGGTCAAGGGATAAGGGGGGGGGCGGCTAGGTAGTACCATGCGCGTCAACAATTAAATGGCGAGGCGTGTGGCTACCTTAAGATAATATGCTAATTGTCACGTGTCCCGTAAAAAAAAAATTTCAAAAAATTCAAAAAAAAATTCAAAAAAATTCAAAAAAAAATTTTGAAAAATTTTAAACGAATGTAAAAAACCTAAACTTACCTAAGGAATCCAAAAAACAAAGAAAAAATGAAAAAAAAATTTTTTGATATGAAAAATTCAAAAAATTCAAAAAAAAATTCAAAAAAAATTCAAAAAATTCAAAAAAAATTTTGAAAAATTTTAAACAAATGTAAAAAACCTAAACTTACCTAAGGAATCTAAAAAACAAAGAAAAAATGAAAAAAAAAATTTTTGATATGAAAAATTCAAAAAATTCAAAAAAAAATTCAAAAAAATTCAAAAAAATTCAAAAAAAATTTTGAAAAATTTTAAACAAATGTAAAAAACCTAAACTTACCTAAGGAATCTAAAAAACAAAGAAAAAATGAAAAAAAAAATTTTTTGATATGAAAAATTCAAAAAATTCAAAAAAAAATTCAAAAAAAATTCAAAAAAATTCAAAAAAAAATTTAAAAAAATTCAAAAAAAATTGCTGAACCTAGAATTACCTAAGTAAGCTGAAAAAACGAATGAAAAATGATTAAATTAGGAATAGAAAAGAATTTAAAAAATAATTTAGAAAAATTTAAAAGAAAATGCAGAACCCTGTCCACGTTGAATGACGTGACGTGTTCACGTGGAATCACGTGACAAGTCCACGTGGAATGACGTGACGAGTCCACGTGGAATCACGTGACGAGTCCACGTGGAATGACGTGACGAGTCCACGTGGAATCACGTGACGTGTTCACGTGGAATCACGTGACGTGACGTGTTCACGTGGAATGACGTGACGTGTCCACGTGGAATGACGTGACGTGTTCACGTGGAATGACGTGACGTGACGTGTTCACGTGGAATGACGTGACGTGACGTGTTCACGTGGAATGACGTGACGTGACGTGACGTGTTCACGTGGAATAAAATAACCTGTTCACGTGAAATGACAAGGGGTGGGGGGCGGCTAGGTAAGACCATGCGCGTCAACAATTAAATGACGAGGCGCGTGGCTACCTTAAGATACTATGCTCACTGTCACGTGTTCACTTGGAAAACTATCAGCTATTAATTCCTTTTTACGAAATAATCACTGAAAATGGCGTTAACATTCCGCGAGGAGATCGTAAACATTACGAAAGCAGATCGTAAACATTCCGCGAGGAGATCGTAAACATTTCGCAATGAGATTGCGAGCACACACTCTCAGGTCGTAAAACGTGAGAGAGGTCGTAAAGCATCGTAGAGAGGTCGTAAAACGTCGTAGAGGTCAGAACCGACGGGTACGTCTGTTTCAACACCAGCTGGCACGACGGACACTGTAAGCGGCTGGCACAACGTCAGCGGCTGGCACAACGTGACCGTAGGGTGACACCAAAACCGGAAGTGGATTTTTTTTAATTTTTACACGTGTTTTTGTAGAGAGGCGTGAAAATAAAACAATTAAAAAAACGTTTTATATTCTAATTACGTCAAACTGTTTTTTGAGGTTATCTCAGATGTTTTTTAAACTTGTTTTGTTATGAAATAGTTTATCAATTACCTTATATGTAACCTGGAGACTAATTATGTGAACGGAATCCCTTATTTGGACTGTTTTTTCAAGATTTTGGAAACCGCTTACCTGATTGATTCTGTCAGCGCCATATGCTCAAGTAAAAGATTAAGCCATGCATGTCAAAAGTACACTTTTATAGAAAACTGCGAACGGCTCATTATATCAGATCCGATTTCTTTCGGTTTTTCGAGGATAACTGTGGAAAATCTGGAGCTAATACATGCAATAAGTCTAAGAAATTTTTTTTTTTAGCGCAGATATTGGTCCAAACCTTCGGATTTGGTGACTCTAAATATCATAGTTAATCGTCAGTTTTCTGGCGATTCCCGAAAAATAGGTCTGTCCTATCAACTCGTTGGCTATATATTGTATAGCACAGGTCGTAACGGGTAACGGAGAATCAGGGTTCGACTCCGGAGAGGGAGCCTTAGAAACGGCTACCACATCCAAGGAAGGCAGCAGGCGCGTAACTTATCCAATATATATATTGAGATAGTAACTAAGTATAGAAAGGTGAATCCGTTCGGATTGACTATTTGAATGACTTGAACTTAAATAGTTCCTGAAGTAACAAGTGGAGGGTAAGTCTGGTGCCAGCAGCCGCGGTAATTCCAGCTCCACTAGCGTACAGCGTATTTGTTGTAGTTAAAAAGCTCTTAGTTTGATTTCAGGCATCTGAAGTGTTACGGTTCGCCGTTAAACATGGACGTGCCTTGACTTTTCATGCTTTTCCTTCGGGAATCGATGTTGAATAGTCGTGTTACTGTTGATAAATTGAAGTGCTCAAGGCAAGCGATTGCTTGAACGTTTAACTATGGAATAACGAAAGAGGAGAAATCTTCATTTGTTGGTTTTGTAGAGTTTTAATGATTAAGAGGGATAATTCGGGGGTACTCGTATCTTTAGGCGAGGGGTGAAATCCGTAGACCCTAGAGAGACGATCAAAAGCGAAAGCAGGTACCAAGAATATCTTCATTAATCAAGAACGAAAGTCAGAGGATCGAAGGTGATTAGATACCGCCCTAGTTCTGACCGTAAACGATACCATCTAACGATCACTTGGAGTCTTTGTACTTCAAATGGGAGTTTCCCGGAAACGAAAGTTTTTCGGTTCTGGGGGTAGTATGGTTGCAAAGCTGAAACTTAAAGAAATTGACGGAAGGGCACCACAAGGAGTGGAGCTTGTGGCTTAATTTGACTCAACACGGGAAAACTTACCTGGTCTGGACACTAAGAGGATTGACGAATTGAAGTTTTTTCGAGATTTGGTGGTTGGTGGTGCATGGCCGTTCTTAGTTCGTGAGGCGACTCGTCTGGTTTATTCCGATAACGAGCGAGACTCTAGCTCAATTAATAGTTACAGGATTTTTATGTCCTGGTAACTTCAATCAGGGATAACGCGGTTTTTAACCGGAAGAAAATGAGCAATAACAGGTCTGTGATGCCCTTAGTTGTCCAGGGCCGCACGCGTGCTACAATAGAGAAATCAGTTGGTCTTCGTAGTCGAAAGATATATGGCAATCTTTCAATTCTCTTTGTAGCCGGAATAGCGGTTTGTAATTTTCCCTTGAACTTGGAATTCCTCGTAAATGTAAGTCATCAACTTACGTTGATTATGTCCCTGCCCTTTGTACACACCGCCCGTCGCTATCCGGAACTGAATTATATCGAAAAAGTAGTGGATTGTATCAGAAACCATTCTTGGGTTCTGTGTCGAGAAGCTGTTTGATCGCTATGGTTTGAACCGGGTAAAAGTCGTAACAAGGTATCTGTAGGTGAACCTGCAGATGGATCATCACGAATATCTTTTGATTTTTTGTTGGTCGCACATAGAACCTGAAGGAGTGTACTGTATGTTTCGTGCATCGTACATGTTGATATCAGGGTCTACGACAAACTCTGCTCGCTCCCATTGTTCAGCTCCTCTTATAAGAGTGGGGAGATGCTTCTAACTGAGCTGCGGAATAAAGAAGGTTTACTTTCTGAAGAGCACTTCGCTGGGGATTATCCTCTATAAAACCTAACGGTGGCACTGTTTTATTTATTTTTTTTCATTCTAATTTAATTTAAATTAGCTTATACGATGGATCGGTTGATTCGCGGAACGATGAAAAACGCAGCTTGCTGCGATAACTACTATGAATTGCAGACGCATAGATTAGTGAGAATTTGAACGCACAGCACCTTCGGTTTTTAACCTTAGGTACGTTTGGCTCAGTGTTTTTTTTATATTAAAGTTTTCAACTTTTTTGTCAAAATGCTATTATCACCGTGTGGTACCATTTTCAGGGTTTCAATGTATATGTGTGTCGACTGAGTTTCAAGTGTTAGGCTTGATTGGTACGTTATTGTTTTGAACATAACCGTTCCGTCAGTTCGATTCCGCATAAGTGCAAAACGTTTTGCATTTCGCAACGTTCAGAAAATTCTATGATTCAATGGTTTATTCTGAGTGTGGACTTCTAGCAACTGCATACAACAGTTTTATTCAAAACCTGAGCTCAATCGTGAATACCCGCTGAACTTAAGCATATTGTTAAGCGGAGGAAAAGAAACTAACTAGGATTTCCAAAGTAACGGCGAGTGAACTGGAAAAAGCCCAGCGCATAATCCCTCAGTCACGCTGCGGGGAAATGTTGCGTATAGAAGTTTTTTTATAGTTTTCAGATATATTCGAAGTCTCCGTGATAGGAGTTGCCAGATAGGGTGAAAGCCCCGTTCGATTATTGACGATTATTGTTCAATTTCTTCTTGGAGTCGAGTTGCTTGAAAATGCAGCTTAAAGTTGGTGATAAACTTCATCTAAGGCTAAATATTGACGCGAAATCGATAGCGAACAAGTACCGTGAGGGAAAGTTGCAAAGAACTTTGAAGAGAGAGTTCAAGAGAACGTGAAATCGTATGAGTGGAAGCTGAAAGAGTTGACGATATGAGTCTGCTAAATTTTTTGTACTTTCTTAACTGAAATTGCATTTAGTGGTGTAGATTTGTTAGTGCTGGTAATGTTGAATCCATGTATCGACCTATTAGTTGTAGCCCACTTGTGGTGTCTAGCTCTTAGTAAGATTGATTGGTTTTAATGTGTTGAAACTGCTTGCAGTGTCCCAGTAGAATGTCAATCACCTTTCAGGCCCGTCTTGAAACACGGACCGAGGAGTGTAGGCTATGCGCGAGTCAGGGAGTGGAAAACTCTATGGCGGAATGAAAGTGTTTTTACGTAGGACTCGTTGTAATGGCGAAGCACTGCGGCCCTGTCTAAATTGCTTGCAATTGGATAGAGGTAGAGCGCATAGGTTGCGACCCGAAAGATGGTGAACTATACTTGAACAGAGTGAAGTCAGAGGAAACTCTGATGGAGGCTCATATTGGTTCTAACGTGCAAATTGATCGAAAGATTTGAGTATAGGGGCGAAAGACTAATCGAACCATCTAGTAGCTGGTTCCACCCGAAGTTTCCCTCAGGATAGCTGGGACTTAAATTGTTATATGTGGTAAAGCGAATGATTAGAGTTAACGGGGGCTTAATGCTCTCGTTCTATTCTCAAACTTTTAATGCGTATGATGTCAGAAAGTTTCATAATTGAACTGGACTTTCTTAAAAATTTGGTCTCAAGTGGGCCATTTTTGGTAAGCAGAACTGGCGATGCGGGATGAACTGAAAGTCTGGTTAGGGAGCCAAACTATTCGCTCATGAGACCCCATAAAAGGTGTTGATTGGTATAGACAGCAGGACGGTGGCCATGGAAGTTGGTATCCGCTAAGGAGTGTGTAACAACTCACCTGCCGAATCAATTAGCCCTGAAAATGGATGGCGCTTGAGCGAATGTCCTATACCAGACCATTGAAGATTATGTTAAAGCTAGACTTCAATGTGTAGGGTGGACGTAATGGTTGCAACGAAGCCTTTATTCGAAGGAATAGGTGGAGCTTCCATTAGTGCAGATCTCGGTAGTAGTAGCAAATATTCAAGTTAAAACCTTGAAGACTGAAGAGGAGAAGGGTTTCACGTGAACGGTAGCTGGACGTGAGTTAGTCGATCCTAAGAGAGTAGCTAACGCTGTTAGAGCAAGAGAGAAAAGTTTACTTTTTTCTTGGATCTCGAAAGGGAATAGAGTTAATATTCTCTAACTTGTATGTAGCAATTTAAGTTCTTTGAGCTTATAGTGCGGTAACGCTTTCGACCTTGGTTATGTCATTTTGAAACCGAGCTAGAGTTTTCTTCTCTAGTTTAGGAACGGACTCCCTGGAAGCGGTTTATCCGAAGATGGGGACGTTGTTTCCGTAAAGTACCGCAGTTTCTGTGGTATCTCGTGCTTTCATTGTGACCCTTGAAAAACTAAGTGAGGCTAAAACGCTACAACAAATCGTACCGATATCCGCATCAGGTCTCCAAGGTTAAAAGCCTCTAGTGAATAGAATAATGTAGGTAAGGGAAGTCGGCAAATTTGATCCGTAACTTCGGGAAAAGGATTGGCTCCAGTGAACGGAATGATTGGCTTGTTGATTGATATTTGAGAGGACCGAAGGGAACTGGTGAAATTTCGGTTTTGCCGGTTTCCATCGGTACTTTCTTATTGACGTCTACAAGTGTTTACTTGATCTTCGGAGATTGTAACCTGGTCGTTCGTTTAAACGTTTAAACTGGAACTGGTACGGACTTAGGGAATCCGACTGTCTAATTAAAACAGAGGAGACAGATGGTCCTCACGGACGTTAACTGTCTCTGATTTCTGCCCAGTGCTCTGAATGTTAAATTGTAGTAATATAATTAAGCGCGGGTAAACGGCGGGAGTAACTATGACTCTCTTAAGGTAGCCACACGCCTCGTCATTTAATTGTTGACGCGCATGAATGGATTAACGAGATTCCCACTGTCCCTAACTACTATCTAGCGAAACTACAGCCAAGGGAACGGGCTTGGTAAATATAGCGGGGAAAGAAGACCCTGTTGAGCTTGACTCTAGTCTCATATTGTATAGAATCATAAGAGGTATAGGATAAGTGGGAGTTCTTTGAACGCAAGTGTAATACCACTACTCTTATCGATTCTTTTCTTATCTTATTAAAGGCAATTTGAGTTTACTCAAATTTGTTTGTAGAAAAACAGGTCTTTTGACATGTTGATGCTCATAAGTAACATTATGAGGCAGGGAGTTTGACTGGGGCGGTACACCTGTCAAACAATAACGCAGGTGTCCTAAGGTGAGCTCAGAGACGACGGAAACGTCTCGTAGAGCAGACGGGCAAAAGCTCGCTTTATTAGAACTTTCAGTACGAGTAATAAACGTGAAAACGTGGCCTATCGATCCTTTTAATCGTGATAGTTTCACGTAAGAGGTGTCAGAAAAGTTACCACAGGGATAACTGGCTTGTGGCAGCCAAGCGTCCATAGCGACGTTGCTTTTTGATCCTTCGATGTCGGCTCTTCCTATCATTGCGAAGCAGAATTCGCCAAGCGTTGGATTGTTCACCCACTAATAGGGAACGTGAGCTGGGTTTAGACCGTCGTGAGACAGGTTAGTTTTATCCTACTGTAGACTTTGATTGTTGCGATAGTAATACACCTTAGTACGAGAGGAACAGGTGTCTCTAACATTTGGTATTAGACTTGGTCGAAAGGCCAGGTCTTACGCTACCACTGGCAGGATTATGTCTGAAAGCCTCTAAGACAGAAGCTTATCTAAGTGGAGCGATGTGTTGCGTCCGATGTCGGAAGGCACAGTTATCTTATAGGTTACTATAAGAGTTTATGCCCTTAATATGCATTTGCTGTGAGAAGGAATTTCTTACGGCTGTCATATCCAGTTTTCTGGTTCAAGGTCAGGGCGCCCGATTACTTGTCTACGACTTGTTTCGGTCAAGGTGTTGTATCCTGTTGAGCGGTGTATACTGCGATCTGTTGAGACTATCCTTTGATTGGTTGCTTTGTTTGATTGTATTTGCAATACTTTCTCCTATTACGTTTTTTCTCTTATAGATTTCGCAATATTACTTACTGTGAAATATGGATTTCGCAATATTACTTATTGTGAAAAACAGATTTCGCAATAATACTTATTGTGGGAAACAGATTTCGCAATAATACTTATTGTGGGAAACAGATTTCGCAATAATACTTATTGTGAAAACCAGATTTCGCAATAATACTTATTGTGGGAAACAGATTTCGCAATAATACTTATTGTGGGAAACAGATTTCGCAATAATTTTTATTATGAAAAAGGGGGGGGGGCGGCTAGGTCTAGGTAGTACCATGCGCGTCAACAATTAAATGGCGAGGCGTGTGGCTACCTTAAGATAATATGCTAATTGTCACGTGTCCACGTGGAATGCTTCCGGTCAAGGGATAAGGGGGGGGGGGGCGGCTAGGTAGTACCATGCGCGTCAACAATTAAATGGCGAGGCGTGTGGCTACCTTAAGATAATATGCTAATTGTCACGTGTCCACGTGGAATGCTTCCGGTCAAGGGATAAGGGGGGGGGCGGCTAGGTAGTACCATGCGCGTCAACAATTAAATGGCGAGGCGTGTGGCTACCTTAAGATAATATGCTAATTGTCACGTGTCCACGTGGAATGCTTCCGGTCAAGGGATAAGGGGGGGGCGGCGGTCTAGGTAGTACCATGCGCGTCAACAATTAAATGGCGAGGCGTGTGGCTACCTTAAGATAATATGCTAATTGTCACGTGTCCACGTGGAATGCTTCCGGTCAAGGGATAAGGGGGGGGGGCGGCTAGGTAGTACCATGCGCGTCAACAATTAAATGGCGAGGCGTGTGGCTACCTTAAGATAATATGCTAATTGTCACGTGTCCACGTGGAATGCTTCCGGTCAAGGGATAAGGGGGGGGGGGGGGCGGCTAGGTAGTACCATGCGCGTCAACAATTAAATGGCGAGGCGTGTGGCTACCTTAAGATAATATGCTAATTGTCACGTGTCCACGTGGAATGCTTCCGGTCAAGGGATAAGGGGGGGGGGCGGCTAGGTAGTACCATGCGCGTCAACAATTAAATGGCGAGGCGTGTGGCTACCTTAAGATAATATGCTAATTGTCACGTGTCCACGTGGAATGCTTCCGGTCAAGGGATAAAGGGGGGGGGGCGGCTAGGTAGTACCATGCGCGTCAACAATTAAATGGCGAGGCGTGTGGCTACCTTAAGATAATATGCTAATTGTCACGTGTCCACGTGGAATGCTTCCGGTCAAGGGATAAGGGGGGGGGCGGCTAGGTAGTACCATGCGCGTCAACAATTAAATGGCGAGGCGTGTGGCTACCTTAAGATAATATGCTAATTGTCACGTGTCCACGTGGAATGCTTCCGGTCAAGGGATAAGGGGGGGGGGCGGCTAGGTAGTACCATGCGCGTCAACAATTAAATGGCGAGGCGTGTGGCTACCTTAAGATAATATGCTAATTGTCACGTGTCCACGTGGAATGCTTCCGGTCAAGGGATAAGGGGGGGGGGCGGCTAGGTAGTACCATGCGCGTCAACAATTAAATGGCGAGGCGTGTGGCTACCTTAAGATAATATGCTAATTGTCACGTGTCCACGTGGAATGCTTCCGGTCAAGGGATAAGGGGGGGGGCGGCTAGGTAGTACCATGCGCGTCAACAATTAAATGGCGAGGCGTGTGGCTACCTTAAGATAATATGCTAATTGTCACGTGTCCACGTGGAATGCTTCCGGTCAAGGGATAAGGGGGGGGGCGGCTAGGTAGTACCATGCGCGTCAACAATTAAATGGCGAGGCGTGTGGCTACCTTAAGATAATATGCTAATTGTCACGTGTCCACGTGGAATGCTTCCGGTCAAGGGATAAGGGGGGGGGCGGCTAGGTAGTACCATGCGCGTCAACAATTAAATGGCGAGGCGTGTGGCTACCTTAAGATAATATGCTAATTGTCACGTGTCCACGTGGAATGCTTCCGGTCAAGGGATAAGGGGGGGCGGCTAGGTAGTACCATGCGCGTCAACAATTAAATGGCGAGGCGTGTGGCTACCTTAAGATAATATGCAGTGTGACGTGAAAACGCAGCTTGCTGCGATAATACTATGTGCAGACGCATAGATTAGTGAGAATTTGAACGCACAGCACCTTCGGTTTTTAACCTTAGGTACGTTTGGCTCAGTGTTTTTTTTATATTAAAGTTTTCAACTTTTTTGTCAAAATGCTATTATCACCGTGTGGTACCATTTCAGGGTTTCAATGTATATGTGTGTCGACTGAGTTTCAAGTGTTAGGCTTGATTGGTACGTTATTGTTTTGAACATAACCGTTCCGTCAGTTCGATTCCGCATAAGTGCAAAACGTTTTGCATTTCGCAACGTTCAGAAAATTCTATGATTCAATGGTTTATTCTGAGTGTGGACTTCTAGCAACTGCATACAACAGTTTTATTCAAAACCTGAGCTCAATCGTGAATACCCGCTGAACTTAAGCATATTGTTAAGCGGAGGAAAAGAAACTAACTAGGATTTCCAAAGTAACGGCGAGTGAACTGGAAAAAGCCCAGCGCATAATCCCTCAGTCACGCTGCGGGGAAATGTTGCGTATAGAAGTTTTTTTATAGTTTTCAGATATATTCGAAGTCTCCGTGATAGGAGTTGCCAGATAGGGTGAAAGCCCCGTTCGATTATTGACGATTATTGTTCAATTTCTTCTTGGAGTCGAGTTGCTTGAAAATGCAGCTTAAAGTTGGTGATAAACTTCATCTAAGGCTAAATATTGACGCGAAATCGATAGCGAACAAGTACCGTGAGGGAAAGTTGCAAAGAACTTTGAAGAGAGAGTTCAAGAGAACGTGAAATCGTATGAGTGGAAGCTGAAAGAGTTGACGATATGAGTCTGCTAAATTTTTTGTACTTTCTTAACTGAAATTGCATTTAGTGGTGTAGATTTGTTAGTGCTGGTAATGTTGAATCCATGTATCGACCTATTAGTTGTAGCCCACTTGTGGTGTCTAGCTCTTAGTAAGATTGATTGGTTTTAATGTGTTGAAACTGCTTGCAGTGTCCCAGTAGAATGTCAATCACCTTTCAGGCCCGTCTTGAAACACGGACCGAGGAGTGTAGGCTATGCGCGAGTCAGGGAGTGGAAAACTCTATGGCGGAATGAAAGTGTTTTTACGTAGGACTCGTTGTAATGGCGAAGCACTGCGGCCCTGTCTAAATTGCTTGCAATTGGATAGAGGTAGAGCGCATAGGTTGCGACCCGAAAGATGGTGAACTATACTTGAACAGAGTGAAGTCAGAGGAAACTCTGATGGAGGCTCATATTGGTTCTAACGTGCAAATTGATCGAAAGATTTGAGTATAGGGGCGAAAGACTAATCGAACCATCTAGTAGCTGGTTCCACCCGAAGTTTCCCTCAGGATAGCTGGGACTTAAATTGTTATATGTGGTAAAGCGAATGATTAGAGTTAACGGGGGCTTAATGCTCTCGTTCTATTCTCAAACTTTTAATGCGTATGATGTCAGAAAGTTTCATAATTGAACTGGACTTTCTTAAAAATTTGGTCTCAAGTGGGCCATTTTTGGTAAGCAGAACTGGCGATGCGGGATGAACTGAAAGTCTGGTTAGGGAGCCAAACTATTCGCTCATGAGACCCCATAAAAGGTGTTGATTGGTATAGACAGCAGGACGGTGGCCATGGAAGTTGGTATCCGCTAAGGAGTGTGTAACAACTCACCTGCCGAATCAATTAGCCCTGAAAATGGATGGCGCTTGAGCGAATGTCCTATACCAGACCATTGAAGATTATGTTAAAGCTAGACTTCAATGTGTAGGGTGGACGTAATGGTTGCAACGAAGCCTTTATTCGAAGGAATAGGTGGAGCTTCCATTAGTGCAGATCTCGGTAGTAGTAGCAAATATTCAAGTTAAAACCTTGAAGACTGAAGAGGAGAAGGGTTTCACGTGAACGGTAGCTGGACGTGAGTTAGTCGATCCTAAGAGAGTAGCTAACGCTGTTAGAGCAAGAGAGAAAAGTTTACTTTTTTCTTGGATCTCGAAAGGGAATAGAGTTAATATTCTCTAACTTGTATGTAGCAATTTAAGTTCTTTGAGCTTATAGTGCGGTAACGCTTTCGACCTTGGTTATGTCATTTTGAAACCGAGCTAGAGTTTTCTTCTCTAGTTTAGGAACGGACTCCCTGGAAGCGGTTTATCCGAAGATGGGGACGTTGTTTCCGTAAAGTACCGCAGTTTCTGTGGTATCTCGTGCTTTCATTGTGACCCTTGAAAAACTAAGTGAGGCTAAAACGCTACAACAAATCGTACCGATATCCGCATCAGGTCTCCAAGGTTAAAAGCCTCTAGTGAATAGAATAATGTAGGTAAGGGAAGTCGGCAAATTTGATCCGTAACTTCGGGAAAAGGATTGGCTCCAGTGAACGGAATGATTGGCTTGTTGATTGATATTTGAGAGGACCGAAGGGAACTGGTGAAATTTCGGTTTTGCCGGTTTCCATCGGTACTTTCTTATTGACGTCTACAAGTGTTTACTTGATCTTCGGAGATTGTAACCTGGTCGTTCGTTTAAACGTTTAAACTGGAACTGGTACGGACTTAGGGAATCCGACTGTCTAATTAAAACAGAGGAGACAGATGGTCCTCACGGACGTTAACTGTCTCTGATTTCTGCCCAGTGCTCTGAATGTTAAATTGTAGTAATATAATTAAGCGCGGGTAAACGGCGGGAGTAACTATGACTCTCTTAAGGTAGCCACACGCCTCGTCATTTAATTGTTGACGCGCATGAATGGATTAACGAGATTCCCACTGTCCCTAACTACTATCTAGCGAAACTACAGCCAAGGGAACGGGCTTGGTAAATATAGCGGGGAAAGAAGACCCTGTTGAGCTTGACTCTAGTCTCATATTGTATAGAATCATAAGAGGTATAGGATAAGTGGGAGTTCTTTGAACGCAAGTGTAATACCACTACTCTTATCGATTCTTTTCTTATCTTATTAAAGGCAATTTGAGTTTACTCAAATTTGTTTGTAGAAAAACAGGTCTTTTGACATGTTGATGCTCATAAGTAACATTATGAGGCAGGGAGTTTGACTGGGGCGGTACACCTGTCAAACAATAACGCAGGTGTCCTAAGGTGAGCTCAGAGACGACGGAAACGTCTCGTAGAGCAGACGGGCAAAAGCTCGCTTTATTAGAACTTTCAGTACGAGTAATAAACGTGAAAACGTGGCCTATCGATCCTTTTAATCGTGATAGTTTCACGTAAGAGGTGTCAGAAAAGTTACCACAGGGATAACTGGCTTGTGGCAGCCAAGCGTCCATAGCGACGTTGCTTTTTGATCCTTCGATGTCGGCTCTTCCTATCATTGCGAAGCAGAATTCGCCAAGCGTTGGATTGTTCACCCACTAATAGGGAACGTGAGCTGGGTTTAGACCGTCGTGAGACAGGTTAGTTTTATCCTACTGTAGACTTTGATTGTTGCGATAGTAATACACCTTAGTACGAGAGGAACAGGTGTCTCTAACATTTGGTATTAGACTTGGTCGAAAGGCCAGGTCTTACGCTACCACTGGCAGGATTATGTCTGAAAGCCTCTAAGACAGAAGCTTATCTAAGTGGAGCGATGTGTTGCGTCCGATGTCGGAAGGCACAGTTATCTTATAGGTTACTATAAGAGTTTATGCCCTTAATATGCATTTGCTGTGAGAAGGAATTTCTTACGGCTGTCATATCCAGTTTTCTGGTTCAAGGTCAGGGCGCCCGATTACTTGTCTACGACTTGTTTCGGTCAAGGTGTTGTATCCTGTTGAGCGGTGTATACTGCGATCTGTTGAGACTATCCTTTGATTGGTTGCTTTGTTTGATTGTATTTGCAATACTTTCTCCTATTACGTTTTTTCTCTTATAGATTTCGCAATATTACTTACTGTGAAATATGGATTTCGCAATATTACTTATTGTGAAAAACAGATTTCGCAATAATACTTATTGTGGGAAACAGATTTCGCAATAATACTTATTGTGGGAAACAGATTTCGCAATAATACTTATTGTGAAAACCAGATTTCGCAATAATACTTATTGTGGGAAACAGATTTCGCAATAATACTTATTGTGGGAAACAGATTTCGCAATAATTTTTATTATGAAAAAGGGGGGGGGGGCGGCTAGGTCTAGGTAGTACCATGCGCGTCAACAATTAAATGGCGAGGCGTGTGGCTACCTTAAGATAATATGCTAATTGTCACGTGTCCACGTGGAATGCTTCCGGTCAAGGGATAAGGGGGGGGGGGCGGCTAGGTAGTACCATGCGCGTCAACAATTAAATGGCGAGGCGTGTGGCTACCTTAAGATAATATGCTAATTGTCACGTGTCCACGTGGAATGCTTCCGGTCAAGGGATAAGGGGGGGGGCGGCTAGGTAGTACCATGCGCGTCAACAATTAAATGGCGAGGCGTGTGGCTACCTTAAGATAATATGCTAATTGTCACGTGTCCACGTGGAATGCTTCCGGTCAAGGGATAAGGGGGGGGGGCGGCTAGGTAGTACCATGCGCGTCAACAATTAAATGGCGAGGCGTGTGGCTACCTTAAGATAATATGCTAATTGTCACGTGTCCACGTGGAATGCTTCCGGTCAAGGGATAAGGGGGGGGGGCGGCTAGGTAGTACCATGCGCGTCAACAATTAAATGGCGAGGCGTGTGGCTACCTTAAGATAATATGCTAATTGTCACGTGTCCACGTGGAATGCTTCCGGTCAAGGGATAAGGGGGGGGGGCGGCTAGGTAGTACCATGCGCGTCAACAATTAAATGGCGAGGCGTGTGGCTACCTTAAGATAATATGCTAATTGTCACGTGTCCACGTGGAATGCTTCCGGTCAAGGGATAAGGGGGGGGGGGGCGGCTAGGTAGTACCATGCGCGTCAACAATTAAATGGCGAGGCGTGTGGCTACCTTAAGATAATATGCTAATTGTCACGTGTCCACGTGGAATGCTTCCGGTCAAGGGATAAGGGGGGGGGCGGCTAGGTAGTACCATGCGCGTCAACAATTAAATGGCGAGGCGTGTGGCTACCTTAAGATAATATGCTAATTGTCACGTGTCCACGTGGAATGCTTCCGGTCAAGGGATAAGGGGGGGGGGCGGCTAGGTAGTACCATGCGCGTCAACAATTAAATGGCGAGGCGTGTGGCTACCTTAAGATAATATGCTAATTGTCACGTGTCCACGTGGAATGCTTCCGGTCAAGGGATAAGGGGGGGGGGCGGCTAGGTAGTACCATGCGCGTCAACAATTAAATGGCGAGGCGTGTGGCTACCTTAAGATAATATGCTAATTGTCACGTGTCCACGTGGAATGCTTCCGGTCAAGGGATAAGGGGGGGGGGGCGGCTAGGTAGTACCATGCGCGTCAACAATTAAATGGCGAGGCGTGTGGCTACCTTAAGATAATATGCTAATTGTCACGTGTCCACGTGGAATGCTTCCGGTCAAGGGATAAGGGGGGGGGGCGGCTAGGTAGTACCATGCGCGTCAACAATTAAATGGCGAGGCGTGTGGCTACCTTAAGATAATATGCTAATTGTCACGTGTCCACGTGGAATGCTTCCGGTCAAGGGATAAGGGGGGGGGGCGGCTAGGTAGTACCATGCGCGTCAACAATTAAATGGCGAGGCGTGTGGCTACCTTAAGATAATATGCTAATTGTCACGTGTCCACGTGGAATGCTTCCGGTCAAGGGATAAGGGGGGGGGGGGGGCGGCTAGGTAGTACCATGCGCGTCAACAATTAAATGGCGAGGCGTGTGGCTACCTTAAGATAATATGCTAATTGTCACGTGTCCACGTGGAATGCTTCCGGTCAAGGGATAAGGGGGGGGGCGGCTAGGTAGTACCATGCGCGTCAACAATTAAATGGCGAGGCGTGTGGCTACCTTAAGATAATATGCTAATTGTCACGTGTCCCGTAAAAAAAAATTTCAAAAAATTCAAAAAAAAATTCAAAAAATTCAAAAAAAAATTTTGAAAAATTTTAAACGAATGTAAAAAACCTAAACTTACCTAAGGAATCCAAAAAACAAAGAAAAAATGAGAAAAAAATTTTTTGATATGAAAAATTCAAAAAATTCAAAAAAAAAATTCAAAAAAAATTCAAAAAAATTCAAAAAAAAATTTTGAAAAATTTTAAACAAATGTAAAAAACCTAAACTTACCTAAGGAATCTAAAAAACAAAGAAAAAATGAAAAAAAAAATTTTTTGATATGAAAAATTCAAAAAATTCAAAAAAAAATTCAAAAAAAATTCAAAAAAATTCAAAAAAAATTTAAAAAAATTCAAAAAAAATTGCTGAACCTAGAATTACCTAAGTAAGCTGAAAAAACGAATGAAAAATGATTAAATTAGGAATAGAAAAGAATTTAAAAAATAATTTAGAAAAATTTAAAAGAAAATGCAGAACCCTGTCCACGTTGAATGACGTGACGTGTTCACGTGGAATCACGTGACAAGTCCACGTGGAATGACGTGACGAGTCCACGTGGAATCACGTGACGAGTCCACGTGGAATGACGTGACGAGTCCACGTGGAATCACGTGACGTGTTCACGTGGAATGACGTGACGTGACGTGTTCACGTGGAATGACGTGACGTGTCCACGTGGAATGACGTGACGTGTTCACGTGGAATGACGTGACGTGACGTGTTCACGTGGAATGACGTGACGTGACGTGTTCACGTGGAATGACGTGACGTGACGTGACGTGTTCACGTGGAATAAAATAACCTGTTCACGTGAAATGACAAGGGGTGGGGGGCGGCTAGGTAAGACCATGCGCGTCAACAATTAAATGACGAGGCGCGTGGCTACCTTAAGATACTATGCTCACTGTCACGTGTTCACTTGGAAAACTATCAGCTATTAATTCCTTTTTACGAAATAATCACTGAAAATGGCGTTAACATTCCGCGAGGAGATCGTAAACATTACGAAAGCAGATCGTAAACATTCCGCGAGGAGATCGTAAACATTTCGCAATGAGATTGCGAGCACACACTCTCAGGTCGTAAAACGTGAGAGAGGTCGTAAAGCATCGTAGAGAGGTCGTAAAACGTCGTAGAGGTCAGAACCGACGGGTACGTCTGTTTCAACACCAGCTGGCACGACGGACACTGTAAGCGGCTGGCACAACGTCAGCGGCTGGCACAACGTGACCGTAGGGTGACACCAAAACCGGAAGTGGATTTTTTTAATTTTTACACGTGTTTTTGTAGAGAGGCGTGAAAATAAAACAATTAAAAAAACGTTTTATATTCTAATTACGTCAAACTGTTTTTTGAGGTTATCTCAGATGTTTTTTAAACTTGTTTTGTTATGAAATAGTTTATCAATTACCTTATATGTAACCTGGAGACTAATTATGTGAACGGAAGCCCTTATTTGGACTGTTTTTTCAAGATTTTGGAAACCGCTTACCTGATTGATTCTGTCAGCGCCATATGCTCAAGTAAAAGATTAAGCCATGCATGTCAAAAGTACACTTTTATAGAAAACTGCGAACGGCTCATTATATCAGATCCGATTTCTTTCGGTTTTTCGAGGATAACTGTGGAAAATCTGGAGCTAATACATGCAATAAGTCTAAGAAATTTTTTTTTTTAGCGCAGATATTGGTCCAAACCTTCGGATTTGGTGACTCTAAATATCATAGTTAATCGTCAGTTTTCTGGCGATTCCCGAAAAATAGGTCTGTCCTATCAACTCGTTGGCTATATATTGTATAGCACAGGTCGTAACGGGTAACGGAGAATCAGGGTTCGACTCCGGAGAGGGAGCCTTAGAAACGGCTACCACATCCAAGGAAGGCAGCAGGCGCGTAACTTATCCAATATATATATTGAGATAGTAACTAAGTATAGAAAGGTGAATCCGTTCGGATTGACTATTTGAATGACTTGAACTTAAATAGTTCCTGAAGTAACAAGTGGAGGGTAAGTCTGGTGCCAGCAGCCGCGGTAATTCCAGCTCCACTAGCGTACAGCGTATTTGTTGTAGTTAAAAAGCTCTTAGTTTGATTTCAGGCATCTGAAGTGTTACGGTTCGCCGTTAAACATGGACGTGCCTTGACTTTTCATGCTTTTCCTTCGGGAATCGATGTTGAATAGTCGTGTTACTGTTGATAAATTGAAGTGCTCAAGGCAAGCGATTGCTTGAACGTTTAACTATGGAATAACGAAAGAGGAGAAATCTTCATTTGTTGGTTTTGTAGAGTTTTAATGATTAAGAGGGATAATTCGGGGGTACTCGTATCTTTAGGCGAGGGGTGAAATCCGTAGACCCTAGAGAGACGATCAAAAGCGAAAGCAGGTACCAAGAATATCTTCATTAATCAAGAACGAAAGTCAGAGGATCGAAGGTGATTAGATACCGCCCTAGTTCTGACCGTAAACGATACCATCTAACGATCACTTGGAGTCTTTGTACTTCAAATGGGAGTTTCCCGGAAACGAAAGTTTTTCGGTTCTGGGGGTAGTATGGTTGCAAAGCTGAAACTTAAAGAAATTGACGGAAGGGCACCACAAGGAGTGGAGCTTGTGGCTTAATTTGACTCAACACGGGAAAACTTACCTGGTCTGGACACTAAGAGGATTGACGAATTGAAGTTTTTTCGAGATTTGGTGGTTGGTGGTGCATGGCCGTTCTTAGTTCGTGAGGCGACTCGTCTGGTTTATTCCGATAACGAGCGAGACTCTAGCTCAATTAATAGTTACAGGATTTTTATGTCCTGGTAACTTCAATCAGGGATAACGCGGTTTTTAACCGGAAGAAAATGAGCAATAACAGGTCTGTGATGCCCTTAGTTGTCCAGGGCCGCACGCGTGCTACAATAGAGAAATCAGTTGGTCTTCGTAGTCGAAAGATATATGGCAATCTTTCAATTCTCTTTGTAGCCGGAATAGCGGTTTGTAATTTTCCCTTGAACTTGGAATTCCTCGTAAATGTAAGTCATCAACTTACGTTGATTATGTCCCTGCCCTTTGTACACACCGCCCGTCGCTATCCGGAACTGAATTATATCGAAAAAGTAGTGGATTGTATCAGAAACCATTCTTGGGTTCTGTGTCGAGAAGCTGTTTGATCGCTATGGTTTGAACCGGGTAAAAGTCGTAACAAGGTATCTGTAGGTGAACCTGCAGATGGATCATCACGAATATCTTTTGATTTTTTGTTGGTCGCACATAGAACCTGAAGGAGTGTACTGTATGTTTCGTGCATCGTACATGTTGATATCAGGGTCTACGACAAACTCTGCTCGCTCCCATTGTTCAGCTCCTCTTATAAGAGTGGGGAGATGCTTCTAACTGAGCTGCGGAATAAAGAAGGTTTACTTTCTGAAGAGCACTTCGCTGGGGATTATCCTCTATAAAACCTAACGGTGGCACTGTTTTATTTATTTTTTTTCATTCTAATTTAATTTAAATTAGCTTATACGATGGATCGGTTGATTCGCGGAACGATGAAAAACGCAGCTTGCTGCGATAACTACTATGAATTGCAGACGCATAGATTAGTGAGAATTTGAACGCACAGCACCTTCGGTTTTTAACCTTAGGTACGTTTGGCTCAGTGTTTTTTTTATATTAAAGTTTTCAACTTTTTTGTCAAAATGCTATTATCACCGTGTGGTACCATTTTCAGGGTTTCAATGTATATGTGTGTCGACTGAGTTTCAAGTGTTAGGCTTGATTGGTACGTTATTGTTTTGAACATAACCGTTCCGTCAGTTCGATTCCGCATAAGTGCAAAACGTTTTGCATTTCGCAACGTTCAGAAAATTCTATGATTCAATGGTTTATTCTGAGTGTGGACTTCTAGCAACTGCATACAACAGTTTTATTCAAAACCTGAGCTCAATCGTGAATACCCGCTGAACTTAAGCATATTGTTAAGCGGAGGAAAAGAAACTAACTAGGATTTCCAAAGTAACGGCGAGTGAACTGGAAAAAGCCCAGCGCATAATCCCTCAGTCACGCTGCGGGGAAATGTTGCGTATAGAAGTTTTTTTATAGTTTTCAGATATATTCGAAGTCTCCGTGATAGGAGTTGCCAGATAGGGTGAAAGCCCCGTTCGATTATTGACGATTATTGTTCAATTTCTTCTTGGAGTCGAGTTGCTTGAAAATGCAGCTTAAAGTTGGTGATAAACTTCATCTAAGGCTAAATATTGACGCGAAATCGATAGCGAACAAGTACCGTGAGGGAAAGTTGCAAAGAACTTTGAAGAGAGAGTTCAAGAGAACGTGAAATCGTATGAGTGGAAGCTGAAAGAGTTGACGATATGAGTCTGCTAAATTTTTTGTACTTTCTTAACTGAAATTGCATTTAGTGGTGTAGATTTGTTAGTGCTGGTAATGTTGAATCCATGTATCGACCTATTAGTTGTAGCCCACTTGTGGTGTCTAGCTCTTAGTAAGATTGATTGGTTTTAATGTGTTGAAACTGCTTGCAGTGTCCCAGTAGAATGTCAATCACCTTTCAGGCCCGTCTTGAAACACGGACCGAGGAGTGTAGGCTATGCGCGAGTCAGGGAGTGGAAAACTCTATGGCGGAATGAAAGTGTTTTTACGTAGGACTCGTTGTAATGGCGAAGCACTGCGGCCCTGTCTAAATTGCTTGCAATTGGATAGAGGTAGAGCGCATAGGTTGCGACCCGAAAGATGGTGAACTATACTTGAACAGAGTGAAGTCAGAGGAAACTCTGATGGAGGCTCATATTGGTTCTAACGTGCAAATTGATCGAAAGATTTGAGTATAGGGGCGAAAGACTAATCGAACCATCTAGTAGCTGGTTCCACCCGAAGTTTCCCTCAGGATAGCTGGGACTTAAATTGTTATATGTGGTAAAGCGAATGATTAGAGTTAACGGGGGCTTAATGCTCTCGTTCTATTCTCAAACTTTTAATGCGTATGATGTCAGAAAGTTTCATAATTGAACTGGACTTTCTTAAAAATTTGGTCTCAAGTGGGCCATTTTTGGTAAGCAGAACTGGCGATGCGGGATGAACTGAAAGTCTGGTTAGGGAGCCAAACTATTCGCTCATGAGACCCCATAAAAGGTGTTGATTGGTATAGACAGCAGGACGGTGGCCATGGAAGTTGGTATCCGCTAAGGAGTGTGTAACAACTCACCTGCCGAATCAATTAGCCCTGAAAATGGATGGCGCTTGAGCGAATGTCCTATACCAGACCATTGAAGATTATGTTAAAGCTAGACTTCAATGTGTAGGGTGGACGTAATGGTTGCAACGAAGCCTTTATTCGAAGGAATAGGTGGAGCTTCCATTAGTGCAGATCTCGGTAGTAGTAGCAAATATTCAAGTTAAAACCTTGAAGACTGAAGAGGAGAAGGGTTTCACGTGAACGGTAGCTGGACGTGAGTTAGTCGATCCTAAGAGAGTAGCTAACGCTGTTAGAGCAAGAGAGAAAAGTTTACTTTTTTCTTGGATCTCGAAAGGGAATAGAGTTAATATTCTCTAACTTGTATGTAGCAATTTAAGTTCTTTGAGCTTATAGTGCGGTAACGCTTTCGACCTTGGTTATGTCATTTTGAAACCGAGCTAGAGTTTTCTTCTCTAGTTTAGGAACGGACTCCCTGGAAGCGGTTTATCCGAAGATGGGGACGTTGTTTCCGTAAAGTACCGCAGTTTCTGTGGTATCTCGTGCTTTCATTGTGACCCTTGAAAAACTAAGTGAGGCTAAAACGCTACAACAAATCGTACCGATATCCGCATCAGGTCTCCAAGGTTAAAAGCCTCTAGTGAATAGAATAATGTAGGTAAGGGAAGTCGGCAAATTTGATCCGTAACTTCGGGAAAAGGATTGGCTCCAGTGAACGGAATGATTGGCTTGTTGATTGATATTTGAGAGGACCGAAGGGAACTGGTGAAATTTCGGTTTTGCCGGTTTCCATCGGTACTTTCTTATTGACGTCTACAAGTGTTTACTTGATCTTCGGAGATTGTAACCTGGTCGTTCGTTTAAACGTTTAAACTGGAACTGGTACGGACTTAGGGAATCCGACTGTCTAATTAAAACAGAGGAGACAGATGGTCCTCACGGACGTTAACTGTCTCTGATTTCTGCCCAGTGCTCTGAATGTTAAATTGTAGTAATATAATTAAGCGCGGGTAAACGGCGGGAGTAACTATGACTCTCTTAAGGTAGCCACACGCCTCGTCATTTAATTGTTGACGCGCATGAATGGATTAACGAGATTCCCACTGTCCCTAACTACTATCTAGCGAAACTACAGCCAAGGGAACGGGCTTGGTAAATATAGCGGGGAAAGAAGACCCTGTTGAGCTTGACTCTAGTCTCATATTGTATAGAATCATAAGAGGTATAGGATAAGTGGGAGTTCTTTGAACGCAAGTGTAATACCACTACTCTTATCGATTCTTTTCTTATCTTATTAAAGGCAATTTGAGTTTACTCAAATTTGTTTGTAGAAAAACAGGTCTTTTGACATGTTGATGCTCATAAGTAACATTATGAGGCAGGGAGTTTGACTGGGGCGGTACACCTGTCAAACAATAACGCAGGTGTCCTAAGGTGAGCTCAGAGACGACGGAAACGTCTCGTAGAGCAGACGGGCAAAAGCTCGCTTTATTAGAACTTTCAGTACGAGTAATAAACGTGAAAACGTGGCCTATCGATCCTTTTAATCGTGATAGTTTCACGTAAGAGGTGTCAGAAAAGTTACCACAGGGATAACTGGCTTGTGGCAGCCAAGCGTCCATAGCGACGTTGCTTTTTGATCCTTCGATGTCGGCTCTTCCTATCATTGCGAAGCAGAATTCGCCAAGCGTTGGATTGTTCACCCACTAATAGGGAACGTGAGCTGGGTTTAGACCGTCGTGAGACAGGTTAGTTTTATCCTACTGTAGACTTTGATTGTTGCGATAGTAATACACCTTAGTACGAGAGGAACAGGTGTCTCTAACATTTGGTATTAGACTTGGTCGAAAGGCCAGGTCTTACGCTACCACTGGCAGGATTATGTCTGAAAGCCTCTAAGACAGAAGCTTATCTAAGTGGAGCGATGTGTTGCGTCCGATGTCGGAAGGCACAGTTATCTTATAGGTTACTATAAGAGTTTATGCCCTTAATATGCATTTGCTGTGAGAAGGAATTTCTTACGGCTGTCATATCCAGTTTTCTGGTTCAAGGTCAGGGCGCCCGATTACTTGTCTACGACTTGTTTCGGTCAAGGTGTTGTATCCTGTTGAGCGGTGTATACTGCGATCTGTTGAGACTATCCTTTGATTGGTTGCTTTGTTTGATTGTATTTGCAATACTTTCTCCTATTACGTTTTTTCTCTTATAGATTTCGCAATATTACTTACTGTGAAATATGGATTTCGCAATATTACTTATTGTGAAAAACAGATTTCGCAATAATACTTATTGTGGGAAACAGATTTCGCAATAATACTTATTGTGGGAAACAGATTTCGCAATAATACTTATTGTGAAAACCAGATTTCGCAATAATACTTATTGTGGGAAACAGATTTCGCAATAATACTTATTGTGGGAAACAGATTTCGCAATAATTTTTATTATGAAAAAGGGGGGGGGGGCGGCTAGGTCTAGGTAGTACCATGCGCGTCAACAATTAAATGGCGAGGCGTGTGGCTACCTTAAGATAATATGCTAATTGTCACGTGTCCACGTGGAATGCTTCCGGTCAAGGGATAAGGGGGGGGGGGCGGCTAGGTAGTACCATGCGCGTCAACAATTAAATGGCGAGGCGTGTGGCTACCTTAAGATAATATGCTAATTGTCACGTGTCCACGTGGAATGCTTCCGGTCAAGGGATAAGGGGGGGGGCGGCTAGGTAGTACCATGCGCGTCAACAATTAAATGGCGAGGCGTGTGGCTACCTTAAGATAATATGCTAATTGTCACGTGTCCACGTGGAATGCTTCCGGTCAAGGGATAAGGGGGGGGGGCGGCTAGGTAGTACCATGCGCGTCAACAATTAAATGGCGAGGCGTGTGGCTACCTTAAGATAATATGCTAATTGTCACGTGTCCACGTGGAATGCTTCCGGTCAAGGGATAAGGGGGGGGGGCGGCTAGGTAGTACCATGCGCGTCAACAATTAAATGGCGAGGCGTGTGGCTACCTTAAGATAATATGCTAATTGTCACGTGTCCACGTGGAATGCTTCCGGTCAAGGGATAAGGGGGGGGGGCGGCTAGGTAGTACCATGCGCGTCAACAATTAAATGGCGAGGCGTGTGGCTACCTTAAGATAATATGCTAATTGTCACGTGTCCACGTGGAATGCTTCCGGTCAAGGGATAAGGGGGGGGGGGGGCGGCTAGGTAGTACCATGCGCGTCAACAATTAAATGGCGAGGCGTGTGGCTACCTTAAGATAATATGCTAATTGTCACGTGTCCACGTGGAATGCTTCCGGTCAAGGGATAAGGGGGGGGGCGGCTAGGTAGTACCATGCGCGTCAACAATTAAATGGCGAGGCGTGTGGCTACCTTAAGATAATATGCTAATTGTCACGTGTCCACGTGGAATGCTTCCGGTCAAGGGATAAGGGGGGGGGGCGGCTAGGTAGTACCATGCGCGTCAACAATTAAATGGCGAGGCGTGTGGCTACCTTAAGATAATATGCTAATTGTCACGTGTCCACGTGGAATGCTTCCGGTCAAGGGATAAGGGGGGGGGGCGGCTAGGTAGTACCATGCGCGTCAACAATTAAATGGCGAGGCGTGTGGCTACCTTAAGATAATATGCTAATTGTCACGTGTCCACGTGGAATGCTTCCGGTCAAGGGATAAGGGGGGGGGGGGCGGCTAGGTAGTACCATGCGCGTCAACAATTAAATGGCGAGGCGTGTGGCTACCTTAAGATAATATGCTAATTGTCACGTGTCCACGTGGAATGCTTCCGGTCAAGGGATAAGGGGGGGGGCGGCTAGGTAGTACCATGCGCGTCAACAATTAAATGGCGAGGCGTGTGGCTACCTTAAGATAATATGCTAATTGTCACGTGTCCACGTGGAATGCTTCCGGTCAAGGGATAAGGGGGGGGGCGGCTAGGTAGTACCATGCGCGTCAACAATTAAATGGCGAGGCGTGTGGCTACCTTAAGATAATATGCTAATTGTCACGTGTCCACGTGGAATGCTTCCGGTCAAGGGATAAGGGGGGGGGGGGGGGGCGGCTAGGTAGTACCATGCGCGTCAACAATTAAATGGCGAGGCGTGTGGCTACCTTAAGATAATATGCTAATTGTCACGTGTCCACGTGGAATGCTTCCGGTCAAGGGATAAGGGGGGGGCGGCTAGGTAGTACCATGCGCGTCAACAATTAAATGGCGAGGCGTGTGGCTACCTTAAGATAATATGCTAATTGTCACGTGTCCCGTAAAAAAAAATTTCAAAAAATTCAAAAAAAAATTCAAAAAAATTCAAAAAAAAATTTTGAAAAATTTTAAACGAATGTAAAAAACCTAAACTTACCTAAGGAATCCAAAAAACAAAGAAAAAATGAGAAAAAAAATTTTTTGATATGAAAAATTCAAAAAATTCAAAAAAAAAATTCAAAAAAAATTCAAAAAAATTCAAAAAAAAATTTTGAAAAATTTTAAACAAATGTAAAAAACCTAAACTTACCTAAGGAATCTAAAAAACAAAGAAAAAATGAAAAAAAAATTTTTTGATATGAAAAATTCAAAAAATTCAAAAAAAAATTCAAAAAAAATTCAAAAAAATTCAAAAAAAAATTTAAAAAAATTCAAAAAAAATTGCTGAACCTAGAATTACCTAAGTAAGCTGAAAAAACGAATGAAAAATGATTAAATTAGGAATAGAAAAGAATTTAAAAAATAATTTAGAAAAATTTAAAAGAAAATGCAGAACCCTGTCCACGTTGAATGACGTGACGTGTTCACGTGGAATCACGTGACAAGTCCACGTGGAATGACGTGACGAGTCCACGTGGAATCACGTGACGAGTCCACGTGGAATGACGTGACGAGTCCACGTGGAATCACGTGACGTGTTCACGTGGAATGACGTGACGTGACGTGTTCACGTGGAATGACGTGACGTGTCCACGTGGAATGACGTGACGTGTTCACGTGGAATGACGTGACGTGACGTGTTCACGTGGAATGACGTGACGTGACGTGTTCACGTGGAATGACGTGACGTGACGTGACGTGTTCACGTGGAATAAAATAACCTGTTCACGTGAAATGACAAGGGGTGGGGGGCGGCTAGGTAAGACCATGCGCGTCAACAATTAAATGACGAGGCGCGTGGCTACCTTAAGATACTATGCTCACTGTCACGTGTTCACTTGGAAAACTATCAGCTATTAATTCCTTTTTACGAAATAATCACTGAAAATGGCGTTAACATTCCGCGAGGAGATCGTAAACATTACGAAAGCAGATCGTAAACATTCCGCGAGGAGATCGTAAACATTTCGCAATGAGATTGCGAGCACACACTCTCAGGTCGTAAAACGTGAGAGAGGTCGTAAAGCATCGTAGAGAGGTCGTAAAACGTCGTAGAGGTCAGAACCGACGGGTACGTCTGTTTCAACACCAGCTGGCACGACGGACACTGTAAGCGGCTGGCACAACGTCAGCGGCTGGCACAACGTGACCGTAGGGTGACACCAAAACCGGAAGTGGATTTTTTTTAATTTTTACACGTGTTTTTGTAGAGAGGCGTGAAAATAAAACAATTAAAAAAACGTTTTATATTCTAATTACGTCAAACTGTTTTTTGAGGTTATCTCAGATGTTTTTTAAACTTGTTTTGTTATGAAATAGTTTATCAATTACCTTATATGTAACCTGGAGACTAATTATGTGAACGGAAGCCCTTATTTGGACTGTTTTTTCAAGATTTTGGAAACCGCTTACCTGATTGATTCTGTCAGCGCCATATGCTCAAGTAAAAGATTAAGCCATGCATGTCAAAAGTACACTTTTATAGAAAACTGCGAACGGCTCATTATATCAGATCCGATTTCTTTCGGTTTTTCGAGGATAACTGTGGAAAATCTGGAGCTAATACATGCAATAAGTCTAAGAAATTTTTTTTTTTAGCGCAGATATTGGTCCAAACCTTCGGATTTGGTGACTCTAAATATCATAGTTAATCGTCAGTTTTCTGGCGATTCCCGAAAAATAGGTCTGTCCTATCAACTCGTTGGCTATATATTGTATAGCACAGGTCGTAACGGGTAACGGAGAATCAGGGTTCGACTCCGGAGAGGGAGCCTTAGAAACGGCTACCACATCCAAGGAAGGCAGCAGGCGCGTAACTTATCCAATATATATATTGAGATAGTAACTAAGTATAGAAAGGTGAATCCGTTCGGATTGACTATTTGAATGACTTGAACTTAAATAGTTCCTGAAGTAACAAGTGGAGGGTAAGTCTGGTGCCAGCAGCCGCGGTAATTCCAGCTCCACTAGCGTACAGCGTATTTGTTGTAGTTAAAAAGCTCTTAGTTTGATTTCAGGCATCTGAAGTGTTACGGTTCGCCGTTAAACATGGACGTGCCTTGACTTTTCATGCTTTTCCTTCGGGAATCGATGTTGAATAGTCGTGTTACTGTTGATAAATTGAAGTGCTCAAGGCAAGCGATTGCTTGAACGTTTAACTATGGAATAACGAAAGAGGAGAAATCTTCATTTGTTGGTTTTGTAGAGTTTTAATGATTAAGAGGGATAATTCGGGGGTACTCGTATCTTTAGGCGAGGGGTGAAATCCGTAGACCCTAGAGAGACGATCAAAAGCGAAAGCAGGTACCAAGAATATCTTCATTAATCAAGAACGAAAGTCAGAGGATCGAAGGTGATTAGATACCGCCCTAGTTCTGACCGTAAACGATACCATCTAACGATCACTTGGAGTCTTTGTACTTCAAATGGGAGTTTCCCGGAAACGAAAGTTTTTCGGTTCTGGGGGTAGTATGGTTGCAAAGCTGAAACTTAAAGAAATTGACGGAAGGGCACCACAAGGAGTGGAGCTTGTGGCTTAATTTGACTCAACACGGGAAAACTTACCTGGTCTGGACACTAAGAGGATTGACGAATTGAAGTTTTTTCGAGATTTGGTGGTTGGTGGTGCATGGCCGTTCTTAGTTCGTGAGGCGACTCGTCTGGTTTATTCCGATAACGAGCGAGACTCTAGCTCAATTAATAGTTACAGGATTTTTATGTCCTGGTAACTTCAATCAGGGATAACGCGGTTTTTAACCGGAAGAAAATGAGCAATAACAGGTCTGTGATGCCCTTAGTTGTCCAGGGCCGCACGCGTGCTACAATAGAGAAATCAGTTGGTCTTCGTAGTCGAAAGATATATGGCAATCTTTCAATTCTCTTTGTAGCCGGAATAGCGGTTTGTAATTTTCCCTTGAACTTGGAATTCCTCGTAAATGTAAGTCATCAACTTACGTTGATTATGTCCCTGCCCTTTGTACACACCGCCCGTCGCTATCCGGAACTGAATTATATCGAAAAAGTAGTGGATTGTATCAGAAACCATTCTTGGGTTCTGTGTCGAGAAGCTGTTTGATCGCTATGGTTTGAACCGGGTAAAAGTCGTAACAAGGTATCTGTAGGTGAACCTGCAGATGGATCATCACGAATATCTTTTGATTTTTTGTTGGTCGCACATAGAACCTGAAGGAGTGTACTGTATGTTTCGTGCATCGTACATGTTGATATCAGGGTCTACGACAAACTCTGCTCGCTCCCATTGTTCAGCTCCTCTTATAAGAGTGGGGAGATGCTTCTAACTGAGCTGCGGAATAAAGAAGGTTTACTTTCTGAAGAGCACTTCGCTGGGGATTATCCTCTATAAAACCTAACGGTGGCACTGTTTTATTTATTTTTTTTCATTCTAATTTAATTTAAATTAGCTTATACGATGGATCGGTTGATTCGCGGAACGATGAAAAACGCAGCTTGCTGCGATAACTACTATGAATTGCAGACGCATAGATTAGTGAGAATTTGAACGCACAGCACCTTCGGTTTTTAACCTTAGGTACGTTTGGCTCAGTGTTTTTTTTATATTAAAGTTTTCAACTTTTTTGTCAAAATGCTATTATCACCGTGTGGTACCATTTTCAGGGTTTCAATGTATATGTGTGTCGACTGAGTTTCAAGTGTTAGGCTTGATTGGTACGTTATTGTTTTGAACATAACCGTTCCGTCAGTTCGATTCCGCATAAGTGCAAAACGTTTTGCATTTCGCAACGTTCAGAAAATTCTATGATTCAATGGTTTATTCTGAGTGTGGACTTCTAGCAACTGCATACAACAGTTTTATTCAAAACCTGAGCTCAATCGTGAATACCCGCTGAACTTAAGCATATTGTTAAGCGGAGGAAAAGAAACTAACTAGGATTTCCAAAGTAACGGCGAGTGAACTGGAAAAAGCCCAGCGCATAATCCCTCAGTCACGCTGCGGGGAAATGTTGCGTATAGAAGTTTTTTTATAGTTTTCAGATATATTCGAAGTCTCCGTGATAGGAGTTGCCAGATAGGGTGAAAGCCCCGTTCGATTATTGACGATTATTGTTCAATTTCTTCTTGGAGTCGAGTTGCTTGAAAATGCAGCTTAAAGTTGGTGATAAACTTCATCTAAGGCTAAATATTGACGCGAAATCGATAGCGAACAAGTACCGTGAGGGAAAGTTGCAAAGAACTTTGAAGAGAGAGTTCAAGAGAACGTGAAATCGTATGAGTGGAAGCTGAAAGAGTTGACGATATGAGTCTGCTAAATTTTTTGTACTTTCTTAACTGAAATTGCATTTAGTGGTGTAGATTTGTTAGTGCTGGTAATGTTGAATCCATGTATCGACCTATTAGTTGTAGCCCACTTGTGGTGTCTAGCTCTTAGTAAGATTGATTGGTTTTAATGTGTTGAAACTGCTTGCAGTGTCCCAGTAGAATGTCAATCACCTTTCAGGCCCGTCTTGAAACACGGACCGAGGAGTGTAGGCTATGCGCGAGTCAGGGAGTGGAAAACTCTATGGCGGAATGAAAGTGTTTTTACGTAGGACTCGTTGTAATGGCGAAGCACTGCGGCCCTGTCTAAATTGCTTGCAATTGGATAGAGGTAGAGCGCATAGGTTGCGACCCGAAAGATGGTGAACTATACTTGAACAGAGTGAAGTCAGAGGAAACTCTGATGGAGGCTCATATTGGTTCTAACGTGCAAATTGATCGAAAGATTTGAGTATAGGGGCGAAAGACTAATCGAACCATCTAGTAGCTGGTTCCACCCGAAGTTTCCCTCAGGATAGCTGGGACTTAAATTGTTATATGTGGTAAAGCGAATGATTAGAGTTAACGGGGGCTTAATGCTCTCGTTCTATTCTCAAACTTTTAATGCGTATGATGTCAGAAAGTTTCATAATTGAACTGGACTTTCTTAAAAATTTGGTCTCAAGTGGGCCATTTTTGGTAAGCAGAACTGGCGATGCGGGATGAACTGAAAGTCTGGTTAGGGAGCCAAACTATTCGCTCATGAGACCCCATAAAAGGTGTTGATTGGTATAGACAGCAGGACGGTGGCCATGGAAGTTGGTATCCGCTAAGGAGTGTGTAACAACTCACCTGCCGAATCAATTAGCCCTGAAAATGGATGGCGCTTGAGCGAATGTCCTATACCAGACCATTGAAGATTATGTTAAAGCTAGACTTCAATGTGTAGGGTGGACGTAATGGTTGCAACGAAGCCTTTATTCGAAGGAATAGGTGGAGCTTCCATTAGTGCAGATCTCGGTAGTAGTAGCAAATATTCAAGTTAAAACCTTGAAGACTGAAGAGGAGAAGGGTTTCACGTGAACGGTAGCTGGACGTGAGTTAGTCGATCCTAAGAGAGTAGCTAACGCTGTTAGAGCAAGAGAGAAAAGTTTACTTTTTTCTTGGATCTCGAAAGGGAATAGAGTTAATATTCTCTAACTTGTATGTAGCAATTTAAGTTCTTTGAGCTTATAGTGCGGTAACGCTTTCGACCTTGGTTATGTCATTTTGAAACCGAGCTAGAGTTTTCTTCTCTAGTTTAGGAACGGACTCCCTGGAAGCGGTTTATCCGAAGATGGGGACGTTGTTTCCGTAAAGTACCGCAGTTTCTGTGGTATCTCGTGCTTTCATTGTGACCCTTGAAAAACTAAGTGAGGCTAAAACGCTACAACAAATCGTACCGATATCCGCATCAGGTCTCCAAGGTTAAAAGCCTCTAGTGAATAGAATAATGTAGGTAAGGGAAGTCGGCAAATTTGATCCGTAACTTCGGGAAAAGGATTGGCTCCAGTGAACGGAATGATTGGCTTGTTGATTGATATTTGAGAGGACCGAAGGGAACTGGTGAAATTTCGGTTTTGCCGGTTTCCATCGGTACTTTCTTATTGACGTCTACAAGTGTTTACTTGATCTTCGGAGATTGTAACCTGGTCGTTCGTTTAAACGTTTAAACTGGAACTGGTACGGACTTAGGGAATCCGACTGTCTAATTAAAACAGAGGAGACAGATGGTCCTCACGGACGTTAACTGTCTCTGATTTCTGCCCAGTGCTCTGAATGTTAAATTGTAGTAATATAATTAAGCGCGGGTAAACGGCGGGAGTAACTATGACTCTCTTAAGGTAGCCACACGCCTCGTCATTTAATTGTTGACGCGCATGAATGGATTAACGAGATTCCCACTGTCCCTAACTACTATCTAGCGAAACTACAGCCAAGGGAACGGGCTTGGTAAATATAGCGGGGAAAGAAGACCCTGTTGAGCTTGACTCTAGTCTCATATTGTATAGAATCATAAGAGGTATAGGATAAGTGGGAGTTCTTTGAACGCAAGTGTAATACCACTACTCTTATCGATTCTTTTCTTATCTTATTAAAGGCAATTTGAGTTTACTCAAATTTGTTTGTAGAAAAACAGGTCTTTTGACATGTTGATGCTCATAAGTAACATTATGAGGCAGGGAGTTTGACTGGGGCGGTACACCTGTCAAACAATAACGCAGGTGTCCTAAGGTGAGCTCAGAGACGACGGAAACGTCTCGTAGAGCAGACGGGCAAAAGCTCGCTTTATTAGAACTTTCAGTACGAGTAATAAACGTGAAAACGTGGCCTATCGATCCTTTTAATCGTGATAGTTTCACGTAAGAGGTGTCAGAAAAGTTACCACAGGGATAACTGGCTTGTGGCAGCCAAGCGTCCATAGCGACGTTGCTTTTTGATCCTTCGATGTCGGCTCTTCCTATCATTGCGAAGCAGAATTCGCCAAGCGTTGGATTGTTCACCCACTAATAGGGAACGTGAGCTGGGTTTAGACCGTCGTGAGACAGGTTAGTTTTATCCTACTGTAGACTTTGATTGTTGCGATAGTAATACACCTTAGTACGAGAGGAACAGGTGTCTCTAACATTTGGTATTAGACTTGGTCGAAAGGCCAGGTCTTACGCTACCACTGGCAGGATTATGTCTGAAAGCCTCTAAGACAGAAGCTTATCTAAGTGGAGCGATGTGTTGCGTCCGATGTCGGAAGGCACAGTTATCTTATAGGTTACTATAAGAGTTTATGCCCTTAATATGCATTTGCTGTGAGAAGGAATTTCTTACGGCTGTCATATCCAGTTTTCTGGTTCAAGGTCAGGGCGCCCGATTACTTGTCTACGACTTGTTTCGGTCAAGGTGTTGTATCCTGTTGAGCGGTGTATACTGCGATCTGTTGAGACTATCCTTTGATTGGTTGCTTTGTTTGATTGTATTTGCAATACTTTCTCCTATTACGTTTTTTCTCTTATAGATTTCGCAATATTACTTACTGTGAAATATGGATTTCGCAATATTACTTATTGTGAAAAACAGATTTCGCAATAATACTTATTGTGGGAAACAGATTTCGCAATAATACTTATTGTGGGAAACAGATTTCGCAATAATACTTATTGTGAAAACCAGATTTCGCAATAATACTTATTGTGGGAAACAGATTTCGCAATAATACTTATTGTGGGAAACAGATTTCGCAATAATTTTTATTATGAAAAAGGGGGGGGGGGGCGGCTAGGTCTAGGTAGTACCATGCGCGTCAACAATTAAATGGCGAGGCGTGTGGCTACCTTAAGATAATATGCTAATTGTCACGTGTCCACGTGGAATGCTTCCGGTCAAGGGATAAGGGGGGGGGGGCGGCTAGGTAGTACCATGCGCGTCAACAATTAAATGGCGAGGCGTGTGGCTACCTTAAGATAATATGCTAATTGTCACGTGTCCACGTGGAATGCTTCCGGTCAAGGGATAAGGGGGGGGGGCGGCTAGGTAGTACCATGCGCGTCAACAATTAAATGGCGAGGCGTGTGGCTACCTTAAGATAATATGCTAATTGTCACGTGTCCACGTGGAATGCTTCCGGTCAAGGGATAAGGGGGGGGGGCGGCTAGGTAGTACCATGCGCGTCAACAATTAAATGGCGAGGCGTGTGGCTACCTTAAGATAATATGCTAATTGTCACGTGTCCACGTGGAATGCTTCCGGTCAAGGGATAAGGGGGGGGGGCGGCTAGGTAGTACCATGCGCGTCAACAATTAAATGGCGAGGCGTGTGGCTACCTTAAGATAATATGCTAATTGTCACGTGTCCACGTGGAATGCTTCCGGTCAAGGGATAAGGGGGGGGGGGCGGCTAGGTAGTACCATGCGCGTCAACAATTAAATGGCGAGGCGTGTGGCTACCTTAAGATAATATGCTAATTGTCACGTGTCCACGTGGAATGCTTCCGGTCAAGGGATAAGGGGGGGGGGGGGCGGCTAGGTAGTACCATGCGCGTCAACAATTAAATGGCGAGGCGTGTGGCTACCTTAAGATAATATGCTAATTGTCACGTGTCCACGTGGAATGCTTCCGGTCAAGGGATAAGGGGGGGGGGCGGCTAGGTAGTACCATGCGCGTCAACAATTAAATGGCGAGGCGTGTGGCTACCTTAAGATAATATGCTAATTGTCACGTGTCCACGTGGAATGCTTCCGGTCAAGGGATAAGGGGGGGGGGCGGCTAGGTAGTACCATGCGCGTCAACAATTAAATGGCGAGGCGTGTGGCTACCTTAAGATAATATGCTAATTGTCACGTGTCCACGTGGAATGCTTCCGGTCAAGGGATAAGGGGGGGGGGGCGGCTAGGTAGTACCATGCGCGTCAACAATTAAATGGCGAGGCGTGTGGCTACCTTAAGATAATATGCTAATTGTCACGTGTCCACGTGGAATGCTTCCGGTCAAGGGATAAGGGGGGGGGGCGGCTAGGTAGTACCATGCGCGTCAACAATTAAATGGCGAGGCGTGTGGCTACCTTAAGATAATATGCTAATTGTCACGTGTCCACGTGGAATGCTTCCGGTCAAGGGATAAGGGGGGGGGGGCGGCTAGGTAGTACCATGCGCGTCAACAATTAAATGGCGAGGCGTGTGGCTACCTTAAGATAATATGCTAATTGTCACGTGTCCACGTGGAATGCTTCCGGTCAAGGGATAAGGGGGGGGGCGGCTAGGT
>JAROKO010000015.1:0-21967 GCA_030370435.1 Auanema freiburgensis | reverse complement strand
ATGCTTTAGGTGTACAACACGAAACTTCTCCTTTTCGAAGATCATGTTCATTCGCAGTGTTAGCCCAGAAAGGAGATTTTTGAGAATAAGTCGGTTTTCTGCACATTACACACTTTGAAAATGGAAATGAAGTTCACCACACCATACCAATCGTCGATTTGGGAGAGAATTCTCCAATCTTCACTCATGGGTCGAGAACACGATACTCCTTAACAGCAGCCATTTCCTCCCGTTAGCTGTTATTGAAGCCGTTACGAGGATTGTTGATCACTTTAATTGTGTTATCAACCACATAAAACGTTCGTCAGTTCCGTATGTAGTACAGAGAATGCTTTAGGTGAACAACACGAACTTCATTATCTCTGAGAACATGTCCAATCGAGGTGTTAGCCCAGGGTAGAGATTTCTAGAGAATAAGTAGATTTCCTGCACAATACACACTTTGAAAATGGAAATGAAGTTCACCACACCATACCAATCGTCGATTTGGGAGAGAATTCTCCAATCTTCACACATGGGTCGAGAACACGATACTCCTTAACAGCAGCCATTTCCTTCCGTTAGCTGTCATTGCAGCCGTTACGAGGATTAGTGATCACTTTCATTGTGTTATCAACCACATGAAACGTTTGTCAGTTCCGTATGTAGTACAGAGAATGCTTCGAGTGAACAGCAGAACTTCTCTTCTCGAAATCATGTCCATTCGGAGTGTTAGTCCAGATAGAAGATTTTTTGAGAATAAGTCGATTTTCCGAACAATACACACTTTGAAAATGGGAATGAAGTTCACCACACCAAACCAATCGTTGATTTAGGAGAGAATTCTCCAATCTTCACACATGGGTCGAGAACACGATACTCCTTAACAGTAGCCATTTCCTCCCGTTAGCTGTTATTGAAGCCGTTACAAGAATTGGTGATCACTTTAATTGTGTTATCAACCACATAAAACGTTTGTCAGTTCCGTATGTAGTACAGAGAATGCTTTAGGTGTACAACACGAACTTCTCCTTTCGAAGATCATGTTCATTCGCAGTGTTAGCCCAGAAGGAGATTTTTGAGAATAAGTCGGTTTTCTGCACAATACACACTTTGAAAATGGAAATGAAGTTCACCACACCATACCAATCGTCGATTTGGAAGAAAATTCTCCAATCTTCACACATGGGTCGAGAACACGATACTCCTTAACAGTAGCCATTTCCTCCCGTTAGCTGTTATTGAAGCCGTTACGAGGATTGTGATCACTTTAATTGTGTTATCAACCACATAAAACGTTTGTCAGTTCCGTATGTAGTACAGAGAATGCTTTAGGTGTACAACACGAACTTCTCCTTTTCGAAGATCATGTTCATTCGAGTGTTAGCCCAGGTAGAGATTTCTGAGAATAAGTCGATTTTCTGCACAATACACACTTTGAAAATGGAAATGAAGTTCACCACACCATACCAATCGTCGATTTGGAGAGAATTCTCCAATCTTCACACATGGGTCGAGAACACGATACTCCTTAACAGCAGCCATTTCCTCCCGTTAGCTGTTATTGAAGCCGTTACGAGGATTGTGATCACTTTAATTGTGTTATCAACCACATAAAACGTTGTCAGTTCCGTATGTAGTACAGAGAATGCTTTAGGTGAACAACACGAACTTCTTTTCTGAGACATGTCCATCGAGGTGTTAGCCCAGGGTAGAGATTTCTAGAGAATAAGTAGATTTCCTGCACAATACACACTTTGAAAATGGAAATGAAGTTCACCACACCATACCAATCGTCGATTTGGGAGAGAATTCTCCAATCTTCACACATGGGTCGAGAACACGATACTCCTTAACAGCAGCCATTTCCTCCGTTAGCTGTCATTGCAGCCGTTACGAGGATTAGTGATCACTTTCATTGTGTTATCAACCACATGAAACGTTTGTCAGTTCCGTATGTAGTACAGAGAATGCTTAGGTGAACACACGAACTTCTCTTTCGAAATCATGTTCATTCGAGTGTTAGCCCAGAAGAGATTTTTGAGAATAAGTCGATTTTCTGCACAATACACACTTTGAAAATGGAAATGAAGTTCACCACACCATACCAATCGTCGATTTGGAAGAGAATTCTCCAATCTTCACACATGGGTCGAGAACACGATACTCCTTAACAGCAGCCATTTCCTCCCGTTAGCTGTCATTGCAGCCGTTACGAGGATTGTGATCACTTTCATTGTGTTATCAACCACATGAAACGTTTGTCAGTTCCGTATGTAGTACAGAGAATGCTTTAGGTGTACAACACGAACTTCTCCTTTTCGAAGATCATGTTCATTCGAGGTGATAGCCCAGGGTAGAGATTTCTTGAGAATAAGTCGATTTTCTGCACAATACACACTTTGAAAATGGAAATGAAGTTCACCACACCATACCAATCGTCGATTTGGGAGAGAATTCTCCAATCTTCACACATGGGTCGAGAACACGATACTCCTTAACAGTAGCCATTTCCTCCCGTTAGCTGTTATTGAAGCCGTTACGAGATTGTGATCACTTTAATTGTGTTATCAACCACATAAAACGTTTGTCAGTTCCGTATGTAGTACAGAGAATGCTTTAGGTGTACAACACGAACTTCTCCTTTTCGAAGATCATGTTCATTCGCAGTGTTAGCCCAGAAAGAGATTTTTGAGAATAAGTCGATTTTCTGCACAATACACACTTTGAAAATGGAAATGAAGTTCACCACACCATACCAATCGTCGATTTGGAGAGAATTCTCCAATCTTCACACATGGGTCGAGAACACGATACTCCTTAACAGCAGCCATTTCCTCCCGTTAGCTGTTATTGAAGCCGTTACAAAGATTGGAAGTCACTTTAATTGTGTTATCAACCACATAAAACGTTTGTCAGTTCCGTATGTAGTACAGAGAATGCTTTAGGTGAACAACACGAACTTCATTATCTCTGAGAACATGTCCAATCGAGGTGTTAGCCCAGGGTAGAGATTTCTAGAGAATAAGTAGATTTCCTGCACAATACACACTTTGAAAATGGAAATGAAGTTCACCACACCATACCAATCGTCGATTTGGGAGAGAATTCTCCAATCTTCACACATGGGTCGAGAACACGATACTCCTTAACAGCAGCCATTTCCTTCCGTTAGCTGTCATTGCAGCCGTTACGAGGATTAGTGATCACTTTCATTGTGTTATCAACCACATGAAACGTTTGTCAGTTCCGTATGTAGTACAGAGAATGCTTAGAGTGAACAACACGAACTTCTCTTTCGAAATCATGTTCATTCGAGTGTTAGCCCAGAAAGAGATTTTTGAGAATAAGTCGATTTCCGCACAATACACACTTTGAAAATGGAAATGAAGTTCACCACACCATACCAATCGTCGATTTGGAGAGAATTCTCCAATCTTCACACATGGGTCGAGAACACGATACTCCTTAACAGTAGCCATTTCCTCCCGTTAGCTGTTATTGAAGCCGTTACGAGGATTGGTGATCACTTTAATTGTGTTATCAACCACATAAAACGTTTGTCAGTTCCGTATGTAGTACAGAGAATGCTTTAGGTGTACAACACGAACTTCTCCTTTTCGAAGATCATGTTCATTCGCAGTGTTAGCCCAGAAAGGAGATTTTTTGAGAATAAGTCGGTTTTCTGCACAATACACACTTTGAAAATGGAAATGAAGTTCACCACACCATACCAATCGTCGATTTGGAAGAGAATTCTCCAATCTTCACACATGGGTCGAGAACACGATACTCCTTAACAGTAGCCATTTCCTCCCGTTAGCTGTTATTGAAGCCGTTACGAGGATTGTGATCACTTTAATTGTGTTATCAACCACATAAAACGTTTGTCAGTTCCGTATGTAGTACAGAGAATGCTTTAGGTGTACAACACGAACTTCTCCTTTTCGAAGATCATGTTCATTCGAGGTGTTAGCCCAGGGTAGAGATTTCTAGAGAATAAGTCGATTTTCTGCACAATACACACTTTGAAAATGGAAATGAAGTTCACCACACCATACCAATCGTCGATTTGGAAGAGAATTCTCCAATCTTCACACATGGGTCGAGAACACGATACTCCTTAACAGCAGCCATTTCCTCCCGTTAGCTGTTATTGAAGCCGTTACGAGGATTGTTGATCACTTTAATTGTGTTATCAACCACATAAAACGTTCGTCAGTTCCGTATGTAGTACAGAGAATGCTTTAGGTGAACAACACGAACTTCATTATCTCTGAGAACATGTCCAATCGAGGTGTTAGCCCAGGGTAGAGATTTCTAGAGAATAAGTAGATTTCCTGCACAATACACACTTTGAAAATGGAAATGAAGTTCACCACACCATACCAATCGTCGATTTGGGAGAGAATTCTCCAATCTTCACACATGGGTCGAGAACACGATACTCCTTAACAGCAGCCATTTCCTCCGTTAGCTGTCATTGCAGCCGTTACGAGGATTAGTGATCACTTTCATTGTGTTATCGACCACATGAAACGTTTGTCAGTTCCGTATGTAGTACAGAGAATGCTTCGAGTGAACAGCATGAACTTCTTCTTCTCGAAATCATGTTCATTCGGAGTGTTAGCCCAGAAAGAAGATTTTTTGAGAATAAGTCGATTTTCCGAACAATACACACTTTGAAAATGGGAATGAAGTTCACCACACCAACCAATCTTGATTTAGGAGAGAATTCTCCAATCTTCACACATGGGTCGAGAACACGATACTCCTTAACAGCAGCCATTTCCTCCCGTTAGCTGTCATTGCAGCCGTTACGAGGATTAGTGATCACTTTCATTGTGTTATCAACCACATAAAACGTTCGTCAGTTCCGTATGTAGTACAGAGAATGCTTTAGGTGTACAACACGAACTTCTCCTTTTCGAAGATCATGTTCATTCGAGGTGATAGCCCAGGGTAGAGATTTCTGGAGAATAAGTCGATTTTCTGCACAATACACACTTTGAAAATGGAAATGAAGTTCACCACACCATACCAATCGTCGATTTGGGAGAGAATTCTCCAATCTTCACACATGGGTCGAGAACACGATACTCCTTAACAGTAGCCATTTCCTCCCGTTAGCTGTTATTGAAGCCGTTACAAGAATTGGTGATCACTTTAATTGTGTTATCAACCACATAAAACGTTTGTCAGTTCCGTATGTAGTACAGAGAATGCTTTAGGTGTACAACACGAACTTCTCCTTTTCGAAGATCATGTTCATTCGCAGTGTTAGCCCAGAAAGGAGATTTTTTGAGAATAAGTCGGTTTTCTGCACAATACACACTTTGAAAATGGAAATGAAGTTCATCACACCATACCAATCGTCGATTTGGAAGAAAATTCTCCAATCTTCACACATGGGTCGAGAACACGATACTCCTTAACAGTAGCCATTTCCTCCCGTTAGCTGTTATTGAAGCCGTTACGAGGATTGTTGATCACTTTAATTGTGTTATCAACCACATAAAACATTTGTCAGTTCCGTATGTAGTACAGAGAATGCTTTAGGTGTACAACACGAACTTCTCCTTTTCGAAGATCATGTTCATTCGAGGTGTTAGCCCAGGGTAGAGATTTCTAGAGAATAAGTCGATTTTCTGCACAATACACACTTTGAAAATGGAAATGAAGTTCACCACACCATACCAATCGTCGATTTAGGAGAGAATTCTCCAATCTTCACACATGGGTCGAGAACACGATACTCCTTAACAGCAGCCATTTCCTCCCGTTAGCTGTTATTGAAGCCGTTACGAGGATTGTTGATCACTTTAATTGTGTTATCAACCACATAAAACGTTTGTCAGTTCCGTATGTAGTACAGAGAATGCTTTAGGTGAACAACACGAACTTCATTATCTCTGAGAACATGTCCAATCGAGGTGTTAGCCCAGGGTAGAGATTTCTAGAGAATAAGTAGATTTCCTGCACAATACACACTTTGAAAATGGAAATGAAGTTCACCACACCATACCAATCGTCGATTTGGGAGAGAATTCTCCAATCTTCACACATGGGTCGAGAACACGATACTCCTTAACAGCAGCCATTTCCTTCCGTTAGCTGTCATTGCAGCCGTTACGAGGATTAGTGATCACTTTCATTGTGTTATCGACCACATGAAACGTTTGTCAGTTCCGTATGTAGTACAGAGAATGCTTCGAGTGAACAGCATGAACTTCTTCTTCTCGAAATCATGTTCATTCGGAGTGTTAGCCCAGAAAGAAGATTTTTTGAGAATAAGTCGATTTTCCGAACAATACACACTTTGAAAATGGGAATGAAGTTCACCACACCAAACCAATCTTTGATTTAGGAGAGAATTCTCCAATCTTCACACATGGGTCGAGAACACGATACTCCTTAACAGCAGCCATTTCCTCCCGTTAGCTGTCATTGCAGCCGTTACGAGGATTAGTGATCACTTTAATTGTGTTATCAACCACATAAAACGTTTGTCAGTTCCGTATGTAGTACAGAGAATGCTTTAGGTGTACAACACGAACTTCTCCTTTTCGAAGATCATGTTCATTCGCAGTGTTAGCCCAGAAAGGAGATTTTTGAGAATAAGTCGGTTTTCTGCACAATACACACTTTGAAAATGGAAATGAAGTTCATCACACCATACCAATCGTCGATTTGGAAGAAAATTCTCCAATCTTCACACATGGGTCGAGAACACGATACTCCTTAACAGTAGCCATTTCCTCCCGTTAGCTGTTATTGAAGCCGTTACGAGGATTAGTGATCACTTTAATTGTGTTATCAACCACATAAAACGTTTGTCAGTTCCGTATGTAGTACAGAGAATGCTTTAGGTGTACAACACGAACTTCTCCTTTTCGAAGATCATGTTCATTCGCAGTGTTAGCCCAGAAAGGAGATTTTTTGAGAATAAGTCGGTTTTCTGCACAATACACACTTTGAAAATGGAAATGAAGTTCATCACACCATACCAATCGTCGATTTGGAAGAAAATTCTCCAATCTTCACACATGGGTCGAGAACACGATACTCCTTAACAGTAGCCATTTCCTCCCGTTAGCTGTTATTGAAGCCGTTACGAGGATTGTTGATCACTTTAATTGTGTTATCAACCACATAAAACATTTGTCAGTTCCGTATGTAGTACAGAGAATGCTTTAGGTGTACAACACGAACTTCTCCTTTTCGAAGATCATGTTCATTCGAGGTGTTAGCCCAGGGTAGAGATTTCTAGAGAATAAGTCGATTTTCTGCACAATACACACTTTGAAAATGGAAATGAAGTTCACCACACCATACCAATCGTCGATTTAGGAGAGAATTCTCCAATCTTCACACATGGGTCGAGAACACGATACTCCTTAACAGCAGCCATTTCCTCCCGTTAGCTGTTATTGAAGCCGTTACGAGGATTGTTGATCACTTTAATTGTGTTATCAACCACATAAAACGTTTGTCAGTTCCGTATGTAGTACAGAGAATGCTTTAGGTGAACAACACGAACTTCATTATCTCTGAGAACATGTCCAATCGAGGTGTTAGCCCAGGGTAGAGATTTCTAGAGAATAAGTAGATTTCCTGCACAATACACACTTTGAAAATGGAAATGAAGTTCACCACACCATACCAATCGTCGATTTGGGAGAGAATTCTCCAATCTTCACACATGGGTCGAGAACACGATACTCCTTAACAGCAGCCATTTCCTTCCGTTAGCTGTCATTGCAGCCGTTACGAGGATTAGTGATCACTTTCATTGTGTTATCGACCACATGAAACGTTTGTCAGTTCCGTATGTAGTACAGAGAATGCTTCGAGTGAACAGCATGAACTTCTTCTTCTCGAAATCATGTTCATTCGGAGTGTTAGCCCAGAAAGAAGATTTTTTGAGAATAAGTCGATTTTCCGAACAATACACACTTTGAAAATGGGAATGAAGTTCACCACACCAAACCAATCTTTGATTTAGGAGAGAATTCTCCAATCTTCACACATGGGTCGAGAACACGATACTCCTTAACAGCAGCCATTTCCTCCCGTTAGCTGTCATTGCAGCCGTTACGAGGATTAGTGATCACTTTAATTGTGTTATCAACCACATAAAACGTTTGTCAGTTCCGTATGTAGTACAGAGAATGCTTTAGGTGTACAACACGAACTTCTCCTTTTCGAAGATCATGTTCATTCGCAGTGTTAGCCCAGAAAGGAGATTTTTTGAGAATAAGTCGGTTTTCTGCACAATACACACTTTGAAAATGGAAATGAAGTTCACCACACCATACCAATCGTCGATTTGGGAGAGAATTCTCCAATCTTCACACATGGGTCGAGAACACGATACTCCTTAACAGTAGCCATTTCCTCCCGTTAGCTGTTATTGAAGCCGTTACGAGGATTAGTGATCACTTTAATTGTGTTATCAACCACATAAAACGTTTGTCAGTTCCGTATGTAGTACAGAGAATGCTTTAGGTGTACAACACGAACTTCTCCTTTTCGAAGATCATGTTCATTCGCAGTGTTAGCCCAGAAAGGAGATTTTTTGAGAATAAGTCGGTTTTCTGCACAATACACACTCTGAAAATGGAAATGAAGTTCATCACACCATACCAATCGTCGATTTGGAAGAAAATTCTCCAATCTTCACACATGGGTCGAGAACACGATACTCCTTAACAGTAGCCATTTCCTCCCGTTAGCTGTTATTGAAGCCGTTACGAGGATTAGTGATCACTTTAATTGTGTTATCAACCACATAAAACGTTTGTCAGTTCCGTATGTAGTACAGAGAATGCTTTAGGTGTACAACACGAACTTCTCCTTTTCGAAGATCATGTTCATTCGCAGTGTTAGCCCAGAAAGGAGATTTTTGAGAATAAGTCGGTTTTCTGCACAATACACACTTTGAAAATGGAAATGAAGTTCATCACACCATACCAATCGTCGATTTGGAAGAAAATTCTCCAATCTTCACACATGGGTCGAGAACACGATACTCCTTAACAGTAGCCATTTCCTCCCGTTAGCTGTTATTGAAGCCGTTACGAGGATTAGTGATCACTTTCATTGTGTTATCGACCACATGAAACGTTTGTCAGTTCCGTATGTAGTACAGAGAATGCTTCGAGTGAACAGCATGAACTTCTTCTTCTCGAAATCATGTTCATTCGGAGTGTTAGCCCAGAAAGAAGATTTTTTGAGAATAAGTCGATTTTCCGAACAATACACACTTTGAAAATGGGAATGAAGTTCACCACACCAAACCAATCTTTGATTTAGGAGAGAATTCTCCAATCTTCACACATGGGTCGAGAACACGATACTCCTTAACAGCAGCCATTTCCTCCCGTTAGCTGTCATTGCAGCCGTTACGAGGATTAGTGATCACTTTAATTGTGTTATCAACCACATAAAACGTTTGTCAGTTCCGTATGTAGTACAGAGAATGCTTTAGGTGTACAACACGAACTTCTCCTTTTCGAAGATCATGTTCATTCGCAGTGTTAGCCCAGAAAGGAGATTTTTTGAGAATAAGTCGGTTTTCTGCACAATACACACTTTGAAAATGGAAATGAAGTTCATCACACCAAACCAATCGTTGATTTAGGAGAGAATTCTCCAATCTTCACACATGGGTCGAGAACACGATACTCCTTAACAGTAGCCATTTCCTCCCGTTAGCTGTTATTGAAGCCGTTACAAGAATTGGTGATCACTTTAATTGTGTTATCAACCACATAAAACGTTTGTCAGTTCCGTATGTAGTACAGAGAATGCTTTAGGTGTACAACACGAACTTCTCCTTTTCGAAGATCATGTTCATTCGCAGTGTTAGCCCAGAAAGGAGATTTTTTGAGAATAAGTCGGTTTTCTGCACAATACACACTTTGAAAATGGGAATGAAGTTCACCACACCAAACCAATCTTTGATTTAGGAGAGAATTCTCCAATCTTCACACATGGGTCGAGAACACGATACTCCTTAACAGCAGCCATTTCCTCCCGTTAGCTGTCATTGCAGCCGTTACGAGGATTAGTGATCACTTTAATTGTGTTATCAACCACATAAAACGTTTGTCAGTTCCGTATGTAGTACAGAGAATGCTTTAGGTGTACAACACGAACTTCTCCTTTTCGAAGATCATGTTCATTCGCAGTGTTAGCCCAGAAAGGAGATTTTTTGAGAATAAGTCGGTTTTCTGCACAATACACACTTTGAAAATGGAAATGAAGTTCATCACACCATACCAATCGTCGATTTGGAAGAAAATTCTCCAATCTTCACACATGGGTCGAGAACACGATACTCCTTAACAGTAGCCATTTCCTCCCGTTAGCTGTTATTGAAGCCGTTACGAGGATTAGTGATCACTTTAATTGTGTTATCAACCACATAAAACGTTTGTCAGTTCCGTATGTAGTACAGAGAATGCTTTAGGTGTACAACACGAACTTCTCCTTTTCGAAGATCATGTTCATTCGCAGTGTTAGCCCAGAAAGGAGATTTTTTGAGAATAAGTCGGTTTTCTGCACAATACACACTTTGAAAATGGAAATGAAGTTCATCACACCATACCAATCGTCGATTTGGAAGAAAATTCTCCAATCTTCACACATGGGTCGAGAACACGATACTCCTTAACAGTAGCCATTTCCTCCCGTTAGCTGTTATTGAAGCCGTTACGAGGATTAGTGATCACTTTCATTGTGTTATCGACCACATGAAACGTTTGTCAGTTCCGTATGTAGTACAGAGAATGCTTCGAGTGAACAGCATGAACTTCTTCTTCTCGAAATCATGTTCATTCGGAGTGTTAGCCCAGAAAGAAGATTTTTTGAGAATAAGTCGATTTTCCGAACAATACACACTTTGAAAATGGGAATGAAGTTCACCACACCAAACCAATCTTTGATTTAGGAGAGAATTCTCCAATCTTCACACATGGGTCGAGAACACGATACTCCTTAACAGCAGCCATTTCCTCCCGTTAGCTGTCATTGCAGCCGTTACGAGGATTAGTGATCACTTTAATTGTCGTTCTGTTATGGATTCTGCATGTTTAAATGAATCAATGGCACACTCATGTTATCACGGTAGCGATGGTATTGCCGAGGGATAACTCATGTAGCGGTATATGAGCGTAACAGAATTGCCTTGGTGTAAGTAACATTCCTTTAGATTATATAGGTTTATTAGAAGTTAAAGTAACAATGGTTCAATAGCAAGAGTTCAGGATAGGGTGGATAAAAGGATACACTTGATCATACACATGGATATACATTAAGACATAATAAATATAAGCATAGAAGATGTGATAGGCATCTTCTAGGAGTACTCTGGAATGAGTCTGCGGTGAAGCAGCTCAGCGGTGTATCTCAGAATAACTCAGAGATCTACTGTCTCTGCTAGTTTATATATGGTTGTTCTGCGTCCATGCCTAACTCTAACTCTGTGGCTATGACATAGTCTACATGTCTATAGATTCCGAATGGAACGTGCCCCCCCCTTTGAGAAATTTGCGTCCTCGCAAAGGTTGGCATCGCATCAAAGGTACTATAGGCATGTGGACTTTACATTGTTGTTATTTATAAGATAGAATAAAAATTAAAAATTACAAAAGATTGCGAAGAAGGTAAGTTCTCAATCAGTATTCACTAGTTTTGCATATAATTTGAATTAAAATGAATAAACTTTTCCGAAATACATGGATTTGCTATGATGATGGTGTAACTGCATAGTTTTAGAATCTAGGAGTTGAGACAATTTATTTTCAGTCTATGAGATAGTTAGCTTTAGAGGATTTATCTGTATCTTTGATTCAGAACGAGTCATTGATCGGATTAGAAAACCACTGTTTCCGAAGGTGGAAATGAAATTGTGGGTTTATTTCTTTTCACGATCTCTTCATGGACTCAAGGATACAGCTTGAACATCTCATTTACTAAACTTCTCTACTGTAGATGTATGTCTAACTCTTTGAACCTAACTATAGTTATTTTACAAAAACTTCAAATCCCTTGTATGTAGGTTTTGTTTATGGAAAATTTCTTATAAATTGTTGTGAATGCAAAACTTGTGAACTGATTGTTCTTTATAGATTAAATGGAGGGACATACGTTGGGTCCCTAGGATCCTCTTCTTCTAGGATCTCGTCGTCTTTGCTGTCATAGACGATTTCAATGTCATCATCTTCCTCTGTTATTGCATGTTCGTTGTTCCGTATCGATCGTTGTGGTAATGTCACGTGCTGAGGTCTCGCATGGATTGGTTTTGTCCTCGTTTGGGCTGTCGTCTCGTGAGTTGATTCTGCTTCGTCGTTAGCTGTTTCATTTGTATTGAAGTTGTAATCGACCGGTCTTAAATATATCTTCAAGTTGTCCTTGTGGACGTCTTGAAGTTTGTTATTGTTGTTCATGATTTGAACTAAGCTTCCTTCGACTTTGACAACTTTGAAAGGTCCATCATAACTCTTTCTGAGTTTGTGGCCTGGTTTGAGATTCTTAACTGCGATCATTACAAGATCGTCCTTCTTAATATCTCTCTCATTCACTCTGTTGTTTTCGTTATATTTCATAGAGTTCGCTAAAGTTGTTTTGCTTAGTTTATTCAGAATAAATGTATCGATTACTTTTTGAGCTAACTTATCGTTATCGTTCTCACTCTCTTTCGATTGAGTCATGTTGTTGTCGAAAGCCATACGACAATCTCTTCCAAAAAGGGCTATGTATGGTGAAATACCAGTAGTAGAACTTGGGATAGTATTAAGAGTAAATGTGACTTTGGGAAGGAAAAGGTCCCAGTCACTAAGGTCTTCTTTGACGTAATGGGTAATGCATTCTTCCAAAGTTCTATGTAATCTTTCGATTTGACCATTTGAATTCTTTTGATGGGGTAACGTAGGTTCATGCTTGATGCCTTTTTGTTTACATATTGCTGTGAATTTAGATGACATGAAGTTCGAACCTCTGTCAGTGATTAAACGTGCAGGGGGCCCGAAAATGTATACTAGATGTTTCAAAAATCGATCTATCACTATCTCTGTTGTAATTGCAGGGATAGCAACTGTGATACTGAATTTACTAAATGCATCTTGCATGGTTAAAGCGTATAGATTGTTCCTACTAGAACGCGGGAATGGACCCATTATGTCCATATGTACTCGTTCAAAAGGTTTACTAGGTATTACGAATCTACCACATGGTTCAACAGTCATTTGATGAGGGTTCTTCTTTCTCTGTGCACACTTAACGCATCTTTTGATATACTCAGATATTTCGTTTTGCATGTTAGTCCAAGAGAACCTTCTCAAAATGGCGTCTCTTGTCTTTTGAATGCCTAAGTGTGCGCAGATGGTTGGATCTACGTGAAAGTATTCTATTATTTTTCGAGTTATCTCATGGTCTTTAGGAATAATGATAGCGGGATGTGGTCTACTCGTGGTAGGTTTAGTATAAAGCATATTTTCTATTACACAGTATCTTTCATTCACATTCTTATTCCTAGATGCTCTATACTCTATTTCTGCTATCGTTCTTTTGATCCAAGGTGTGGATTGTTGAATTTCTTTCAAACCATTGGCTTCTACGAAATTGATCTTTACAGGCTCTTTCTCTACTTTTGATTGAGCTTTCTTCTTTGGTTTCTCGGGTTTCGGGTCATTTGCTTCATCACCTATATATCTCGATAAAGCATCACATACTTTGTTTAGTCTACCCTCTCTGTATCTAATATCAATATCAAACTCTTGGATGACTAGCTGAAACTTTGCTAGTCGTCCAAATAAATCTCTTCTTTTCATTAAGCTTGTGAGGGGTCTATGATCTGTTATACAGATAGTATGGGTGCCTAAGATGTAAGTTCTAAATTGGTTTAAAGCAAAAATCAATCCGAGAGCTTCAATCTCGATTGGTGCGTAATTTCGTTCAGCTTTTATCAGTTTTCTGCTTGCAAAAGCTATTGGATGCAAATCTTTCAATGGCTCTTTGGGATTCTCGGCTTGTAACAAAACTGCTCCGATGGCGATATTACTGCCATCACTTTCAATGATAAACGTTTGGTTTGGTTTGGGAGGTTTCAAAACTGGTGCTTTGATTAGAAAGTTCTTAAGGGTTTCAAAAGCATTCTGTTCTTTTTCTGACCAAATGAATTCTTGGTCGTTTTTGGTTAAATCGTGTAAAGGACTGGCTATGTGCGCGAAATTTTTGATAAATTTCGAAAGAATCCTACCATTCCCAAAAATCCTCGCACTGCTGTTGGTGTTCTGGGTATTGGGTAGTTTTTGATGGTTTCTACCTTAGAAGGGTCTGGTTTTATTCCTTCTCTACCTACTATAAGTCCTAAAAACTTCACTTCTCGCGAAGCGAACGTACACTTCTTTAACTTTATTTTCATTCCCAGTTCTGAGATTCTCTCTAACAGTTCGTTAATGTCTTTCAAATGCTGTTCTGCTGTTTCGGATATAACTAAAAGATCGTCTAGGTAAACGAATAGTCTACACTGACATTTTGATTGCAAAAACCTTACAGCTGTTTGAAAGGTGTGTGGTGCCCCACACAATCCCATAGGCATCCTTCTATACTGATAAGTGCCTGTGTTGGTTGTAAAAGAAGTAAGATGTCTGTCAGATTCTTTCAATGGGATTTGAAAGAATCCTGATACAAGGTCAAAGTTAGAAAAATACTGAGCTCCTGCAGCTAGATCTACTATGTCTGATATTGTTGGAATGACATAGGTCTGCTTTCTAGTCACACTATTAAGCGCTCGAAAGTCGATGACGAAACGAAAAGTTTCATCTTTCTTCTTGACTAGTACAACAGGGCTGTTGAATAAAGACGTTGATGTCTCTATTATACCTTGTTCTAACATCTCTTTTACTTGTCTTTCCACTTCTTCCTGTTTTCCTAATGGAATACGAAAAATTCTGGGTTTGGGCATGTCCATGTCCGATCTGATCGGTATGGAGTGCTCTACTGGTCCTTCGAAAAGACCAATGTTCTTATCTTCGTTCAGAAATGCGGCTTTGTTCTTCAATATGATAGATTTGAGTTCTATCTTCTGTGCCGTGTTAAGATCAGCTTGTCGTAAGTCTAATTCTTTCATGAAATCTTTAGGAAAGGTTGGAAGGTTTTCTTCCCAATTTGCTTCAGGTGGTATATGTACTTGCAATGCTTCGTTGGTTTCAAACTCTGGGATGTCGACTAAAGCAGCTTTTCCGAGTGCTTGGTTAGCCGGTATGTTTATCCTTTCGTTTGATGTATTGATGAATGTGACCTGTATTGCGTTTTCTAATTTGCAAATCGTTGGAATACATTGAGCTTCGTTGTTTTTCACAATAGATTCAACGTACAGCCATTGGTCTGATTTCATCTCCTTTCCTGGATTGAACGTTATGCTGGCATTTTCATGAGGTTCTAAGACGATTGTATCAGAATTAACTAAGTTAATAAAGGTCTTCGTCTTTTTCAATGCTTTCATAAGTTTATCGTATTTCATCAGTGGTAACGTGTTTTCTCCAACTTGCAAGACATCTTTTGAAGGCATGAGCGTCGTGATGATGTCAACTTCATCTAGTGCTCTCATGAAATCTAATCCTAACAATGCTGGCGATGGGCATTCGCTATCTTTTGAAACAAGAAAGGTGTGCTCCATCTCGTAGCCTGCTATTTCAACGATGAGCTTAATGCTACCCAGTAAATTGAATGTTGATCCGTTTGCAGTGACTGCTGTACTTGAATTAGTCTTATACTCCTTGATCCCTAAGTAAGCTAAAGTTGATTCTCTTACATATGAGACGGAGGAACCAGAGTCCCACAGTGTTAGAACTAATTTGTTATCTATGGTGAGATAGATGAGTGGTAGTTCTACCTTATGCGCTTTCTTGGCGTTGACGTTACATACCAAGGGTATGGCCAAAGGAATAAATGAAACAATATTAGGAAAATACTCTTTCATCACGCTTCTAGGTATGGGGCGGTCTGGTTGAGAGACTAATTCAACCATTTCTTCGTACGATGGTGGTGCTAGAGGTGCAGATGATCCTGACACGTGCATTATTGGTATTTTCATTTTCCCAAAATGCAGTTTATACGCAATTATACCAGCAATTATCACGATCAGAAGACAGGTGACAATTCCAATGGTTACTAGGGTTTTCTCAATCGTTCCGATTATAAAGTCGACAACGTTGTTATACCACTTCTTGATGTAAGTATGTGCTGTTGACACATAGTTACTTCCTTTCTTCAAAGTTTTAACCATTGTTGATATAATTGGGTCGTTGTGAATCACATGAAGAGCGTGATTCTGTCTGATGCTAGCTAAGCTGACTCCATAAGCTATAGCTGCAGTCATTGACGATGTTCTTGAGGATAAGTTACTGTACAAGTTAATTCCTGTGAACTTCAAAGGTGTAACCTTTGATTGATGGAATCCTTCGATTATGGACATAGGACTCACATCAATCGAACCATTGACGCCTTTCCATGCTCCATTTTCTTGCCAAACGTCCGTAGGAACGTGTTCGCAAGAGATTTCTTTACCTGACGGTAATAGATCTGCTGAGCCTGGGGATGCGAACAATAAGTTGTTCTCAGCTGTCCTTATTGGTGTCTCCAGGTAACACGTGTTGTTAACAGTGTGATTGTAGTAGATCGTTTTTGGCTCGATCTTCACACATGTGTGTACGTGGATAACATGTTCTCCAACAAATCTTGCTGCTATATCTTCTCTTGAGAGAATAGTTCGCATTGCTATCGTTGGCTCAATTGCTAAAATAGATCTCCAAAGTTCTAGATACTTATTCTGGATCTCACAGACTGTTTCAAACGAAATAGCGAAATGTTTCTTGAGGTCTTCTTGGAATACATGTACTGCGAATTGTAAATGATCTTGACCAATTCGTCTAGTAATGTTGTGAAGAGTCATTTGTTCGCTTTCTATAGTCTGAGAAACATAGTTGGCTTTAGTTTGTAGATCCCTTTCATCTAGACTAAGTACGTTTTTCGTGCTAAGGTTATGTATCTTGCTTCCGTCCTCATTCATAAAAAATGCTCTATTAGTTCCCGTCTCCTGACTGGATTTCTCTTCAAAGGGAATTTGCACTTTTACATTGCTTGGCCTTTGGACGTTCTCTCTTTTTTCTGCCTCAGTAATTTTGGATGCGCTGGGCTTCAGAGTGATACTAATTGCCTTTGCACTTTCGGTGATCATCGGTCTCTTTGTTGATGTTCTTGGAATTATGGAAGTTGTAGTTGTTGGCCTCTTTGTTGTTGTAGTAGAAGTTATAGGAGTTGTTGTCGTTCTTTCTCTTGGTTTTGTTGTTATAATCCTTGAAGTAGTTGGAGTTGTAGGTAGGGTAGTAGTCGAAGAAGAGGTTTGAATGGTGGTAGTTGTTATTGGTACTGGAGTTGTACTAGGAGGGGTTGGTTTTGTCACTGGAGCTCTCAGCGATAGTGTCGCTCCAGGCGCAATTGAACTAATCTCTACTGTGACTGATGGTTGTTGTGCTCCTTCAAAACCTCGCTCTTTAAACGATTTACTACTCGGTGCTAGCTCTTTCTCTTCCAAAATGGAAATAAAGAAATAAAACAATCTTCGTTGATCTTCCTCACTAGGTACTGGTGTACGTAGGTCGAAATCGTATCTCATTCCATAATTGTCCGAGAAGTAGTGAATGTATCTCTCGAAGTCTATTGGAGTGAATCCTCTGGGTTCAGGATGCTTAGTGAACCATTTATCTCGTACCAAATCGTCTGCTGATGGTTTCTTTGCGATAATCGTACGTAATTCCTCTTCCAATTCAAGGAATTGACGAGATATAGTTCTTAAATTACTAGGCATCTTACGTTCTCCTGTTGAAGGTTTCACTAGGATGAATGCTTGTAGGACTTCATTTATGGATGGTACTGACTGTGACGCTGTTACAGGGTGTCTTTTGACAGCAAGTTTAAAAGCTATAGCTTCTGACCTCGCTCTGTATGATTCTTCCGTTTGCTTGGCTAAATTAGCATCAAATTCTTCAAATGTCAGTCGTTGTGAGATAAGCACTAAGAGCTGGTCGTTACTCAGATATGATATAGCAAGCTTTGTTGTCTCTATCATTTCTTTATACGCATAATATAGCACATAAGCTTCTTCTACATCATTGACTTCGTATTTCTCCAAAATACTTTCGATTTCCTTTATAGAAATTGCTTGTTTCGAAAAGAACTTGAAATCGATTGGACGTTGCTTAGCAAAATCTAATAGTTTATAGGAATTATCGATAGCTTTCCGTCTTCTAACTTCTTCCCATGTTTGTGCAATGCCTGGGAAACTTAAGATAGGGCGTAGAAATGGGTATGGGCAAACAAAGAGTGGGCCTTCCTGGTACTTGGGAAATTGTTCCATCCATGCCTTGTTGAACTTGAAAGAGCATGGTTTGGAACCTTTAGTAACATCCCTTTTGGTTCTACCTTTTTGAGGTAGCTTTTTGAATTCTCGCTTAATGATATCATGAATATTGTTATCATTAGGGAATTCGGGCAAGATTAGGTAATTGCCTGTTGTTGTATGGAAAACGGGGCCGTTGAAGCATGATTTGATGGCTTTAGGAACTTCTTCGTTGGTTAGAACGAGTGCAGTCTGGGTACTGGGAATAACAATGGTGTTGTCCCCGATAATTGCATCATATCGACTTAAGTCAATATAGTCGCATCTTCTGTCGTAATCTTGTGGAGTCCAGATTACCACAGAAGTTTCAGACTTACAATCACCGTGATGTGCTAGGCATCCATCGGTGTTAAGGAGGAGATCTGACAAAATTGAATCGTCGGGCATCCTCGTCATGTGTCCTCTTTCTAGAATGATACGTGGCCTTTGTACGCATTCAGAGTAGGACCATGATCTTCCTGGTTCATGCATAGGTTCTCCCGTTGAGAATACATTATGACCCGTCTGTTGTAGGACTTGGTCTTTGTATTTTCTGTCTCTCACTATGTCTCTACATTCTTGTGTTTGTAGTGGCTCGACTGCTCTAATCGTGTGATTGGAATCTCTTAGAAAGAACAGATCTCTGATGCATATTTCATGTACTTCTTTGGTGCATCGCCATGCATCCCATTCGTGAGCTGTAGAATTCCGAGTATAAAGATGGATTGATGTTTTAATTACATGCTCGGGCTCACTTTGAGTACATTTGCGTAGCGGTGGAGGCGTCAACAAAACACCTCCTCTCGCCTTTGTGCAAATTTGATATGCATGAGCACATGGAATGTAGAAAACAGTCGCCAGGGCTAGAGCAATAGTGATGGTCAAAGGGGAAAGTAGTGAGAGAGTATTAACTTTCCTGTATCCCTTGTTTCTATTGTTTTGATCTCTAGGTCTTTCCTGACTTTGGTTTCTAGATCGATTGAAATTTGATCGACCCTGAAACCGTACTTTACGATTACCATTTTGGTTATTATCGTTTTTTCGATAATAATTACCGTTAATCGTACCTTGTCTCTGACTTCGTTGTCGAGACTGACTTCTACGATAGTTGTTGTTTCTACCGTTGCCGTAATTGTATCCACGATTATTCCAATCTTGACGTGGTCTTGACACTGTTTCTCCGTTTCTATCCGTTGTTTGTGAATTAAACATTCTTTCCACTGCGTTAACCAATATGGTGTTTTCTGGAGGTTGGATGGCTTCCTCCCATTCAGCATGCTCTACGGCATCATTAAATGTTAATGGTTTCATCCTTCTAACTGCTGCTTGAATGTTGGGGTTAAGTCCACGTAGAAAAGTCATACGCAAGATGTAATCTTTATGAGGATCGTCTTCGGGAAATCCCATTCGACCCTGTACTCTCAACTTTCTTGCGAATGTTCGAACGGTTTGTTCTCCTTGCTTCATGTTTTGGAGCCTCATGACAGTGTTTTCACGTTGACTCTCGGGACAGATGTATTCACACAATTTAGAAAGTAAGGTTTCGTAGGGTCCAAGTTCTTTGATAGCTGATGGTACTTTTGCCATTGCTTCTTGGGCTGTTGGGTCTTTCAAAAGCATAGGCAACAACATTATTCGCTCCGGATTTGCTAATCCGAGGGCGTTACCAAAATTGTTGAAAGTACTGATGAACTCGCGAAAACTTGTATTCCCATCATAAATTGGACAATGTTGAGAAACGGCAGTAGCTATTGCCTGCCTGCCTGCTCCTGGCAGTGTTCTAGGGTTTTCTGCCATTTTTTCTTTGGAAACCTTGCTTTTCTCTTTCTTCGCTATTGCTTCTCTCTTATCCGTTAGTTCTTTCTCTCCCAATTTTTCTTGGTTTGTGTTGAGGATATTTTGTTAGTATTTGTTTGATCCTCAACACTTTTATCTGATAAATTTATTGTTTCTATACTTTTAATTGAAAATTCGGATGTGGGAGAGTTGGAAGAATTGGATGAAAGTGGGGTGATATCAAGAGGAAGGTTTTTGTTTTGGTGAGCGCGTTCTGCGCTCGAAGCTTGTGAGTTGTGAAAAAGATTAGGAGTTGAGGTCGAAAGTGGGGTGTAAAAACCTCGACCTCTTATAAATTCACGGGCTGGCGTAGTTCTCAGAGCTGTTTTGGGGAGAGCTACGTCTTTATTAGAACTCTCTTCTATACTCCTTCTCACTTTGTCCAAATAGGTCTTTTTGATTCTCTCGACTTCCTTTCTTCTTTCTTCCGGTGTTTTTGGTGAAAGGTTGACTAGAGTCTTTCTGACTCTATCAATGATATTAGAAAAGGGTGATTTCTTTTTCGTTGCCTGTTGGCTTTAGAAAGTTCAGATGTTAAAATTTTGAATTAGAAATCGGGCGTACTTGTGTTTCCGGTATCGGTGTGTCTTCGCCGGTTATGTTGACAGGTGCGTCTTCCCTTTTTGTCAGGTCCGAGTGGTTGCTTTCCGGTTCGTAGGAAGGATCGTCCTCTTCCGTCGGACTGTGGTACGGTATGGCGTCTTCGTCGGAGTCTTCGAATTTGAACTGTGGTCGTGTGTTCTCGGTCTAAGAGATTTAGGATTATTAATTGGTGTATCGGTATGATCCGATATTTTCGTGGTTCTCGATTGTACTCTCCACTTGAACTAGGCGTTATCGACCTTCTGGTTCGAAAGAACCGAGCGTGTCGAGTTACGTGAACGATGTTTCTTTCACGTGCCTCTCACTGTTGATTTAGATACCTGGTTCTTGTGATGAATGTACGGGTACGGCTTGAAGTTTGGTGAAAATGCGAAAAGTTGCTGAATTAGCTAGATGACTGCTCAGTAAAGCAGTCTGGAGGGTAGTGTGACAGGGCTGATCAGGGCCTGGGCGAGTCTAGATCCCGCCTCTACCGTATTTTTCTCTCTATCTTTCTAAGACAGCTCTAATCTCGATTTATCTATCATCAAAAATCTATAATGTCTAAACTCTTATAATATACATAATGCTTTATTTCAGTGTCTCGCTCAAACTTTTGTGGCTTAAGAAGAAGTTCTTTTCTTCCTCTCTCTCTCTCTCTCTTTCTCTCTCTCCTTCTCAACATGCTCCTCGAGGTGTACATGTCTATGCAGACTGTACTTCTGCATCTGCAGAGTATCATACTTGAGAGAGAATACGAGCATGGCATTAATATCCATGCAACAGAAATGTTGAGATTTGTAAGTTGCCTGAAGAAAAATTCTTTTAATGGAGTAATGAGTACCTTTCCAGTTTATAAGCGACATTTTCATCTTCTTCGGTGGAATGTTGAAGGCTGAGAGCTTTGGTGAAGATGGGGCGCCTATGGCGGAGGCGCTATCGGCTGACGATGGCTTCAGGAGGCATATCCTGAGCCACAGGTATGCAGATAAGGGGGAAATCTTCGGTTTGAGCAGGCATATACCTGCTCCTCCGAAGATTTATGGAGATGATAAAGCTCCTCAAGGTAGCCTTCGATGGCTGGGTAGAGCATGAAAAAGGCTCTACCGCCATCTGGACGAGTGC
>JAROKO010000014.1:0-19232 GCA_030370435.1 Auanema freiburgensis | reverse complement strand
TGTACTTGTGAACTATTGCAAAGTTTGGGTACATCCACCATTAAAAATCAATTCTTGTTCTAGTTTATCTCGAACAGATTACAGTGTTCTATATTCAGCTTAACATTCAAACATAATTTGGGATTTTCTTTTTTTGTTGTTTTCTTACAGTCGAACTAATTTTCGGTATTATGAATACCTTAGAACTATTAACGGCTCTTAACAGAGATCTGTAAGTTACCAGTTACTTATTTTCTCTTATTTTTCTTTCAGGACCGACGAAGAGCTCCTCATCGAGTATCCTTTTTTCCCTAACTTAGATGTCGGTACATATTCTTTTTACTTACATAAAAATAGTGTTGAAAACATCAAAGACATCGGTCGTGACTGTTTTTCCCCCTGGACAGGCAGAGGTTCGTTGAGTACATCTAGTTTTGGACTTATTTTTTGTAGGAATTACTGGTTTGAAACAAACCAAAAGCTATACGAAAAATGTCAAAAAAAGTAGTGATAACATTTTCGAGCTTGATAGTAGTGGTGAACTCCATCTCAAATATCTCAAGAACGTTCATACACACAAACCTCAGCTGAAAAGAAACGTATGAAAAGCATTTGTATATGCCCCACTTTCTACTTCAGATCGCTTACGTCGTTAACAATCAAGGTCAGCTAGTGACGCACGTGTTTCATCATTATTCTACAGAGGTAAAAAATATTGTTGTTTTTATCAAATTTTTTTCAGAGTTTTGTTGCGGTTGATCCGAAAAAGCAGAGAATCTTGCCATCTGTTTCAAATCTAATCAAGCAGTCTATGGAGTATAGATGTACCGCACAAGCCAAAAAAAATTGTTTGATTCTGGACTTATCGTGGATTCGAAACAAGTGATTCATATCTAGTCCCTATAAAAGATAAGACATTGCTTCAGATGGCTAGCCTTAGTCGTTCCTGCTCAAACCACATCAAATCGAAGCAGGGGAAGTATGCTGCCACAGATGCTTACAAAATCTATGATAGATTTTTAAAAAAAAGTTATGTAGATGAAGAAATCTTGGATAAACCGGTTATCGAGTCAAGAGGTGAGTAATATAAAAATACTTATTAAAGTAAAGTATGTATAGAAGATGGTGTTATTGTTTTTCGAACGCTGGTAGCGTTTCCTGCTGCTTTCCGTCATTTTAATGTTGGTTTGCCAACGCTAGAGGATATTACTGATTACCAAGCTGAAGTCGAGAACATGCTATTAGGAACAGAGAGAGAAATTGAAAATGATTTGAGTAAGTTCATTCACCATTTCGTTACAACAAAAATTTGTAGTTCACTATTTTCAAAACTCTAATGCTAGTGGAGCTTATCCGTTGATTGGATCGCACATTCAAATAGATACTACTTTTAGTTTGTGTTCAGCGGAATACGTAACTTTTATCGTTGGTGTTTCCGACACGCTTTTGTATGATTGGTGTATTGAAAAGTTACAGTTCGCATCATTCATTACAGGCATACGGAATCCAAAAAAAGCAGTTCAGTTATTCTTGCTTATATGATTCATAGCCATCGGAAATCAGACGATCATGCTCATTTTTCTCGTTTCTTATGTGAGATTTTCAATAAATTTTGCCCAGGAAAGTCTCCTGGCGCAATCATACACGACGGGGAGAAGACTTTCAACTGTTATGACGAGGTGAGAGTTTTCACATATGAGTTAGTTTCTGTTCTTTCAAGATTTTTCCGAAAGCTGTTAACCTACGATGCGATGTACACCGATTAGACAACATTAAGAGTGTATTGAAGAATTGTGGTAATTTGATTGACTCAGATTACGTTCAGAAGAAACTCTTCGGAGTTAAACAAAGAGTTAGTTGAGTTTCGTTTCTTTTAAAGGCCAATTTAGGGCAATGGTGGACAGTTTTTAGTGTCCGGAATCTTGAACAAGCTAACTTATGATAAATTCCATACGAAAATGTTAGAATTTATGAATGAGAGTCCAGAGCCTCTAAAAGAATGGTAGTTTTCAACAAGAACAGGTTGTTGACAGTATTCACTTCTATTTCTAGGTTGCTTTTGAACGAGAAAAGTCTTTTTTCGCAGAACAGTTTTGTTAGCAAAATTACCGCAGGTCTCTTCGTGCAATTTGCAACGACTAACGTGATAGAGGAAAAAAACTCATACATAAAACAGTTGATAACATGTAAGCTACCAGGGGAAAAGCTGATGGATAGTTTGTTGCATTTCCATAGAAGTAAGGTTGAATCAAATTTTCTGTCTAAAATTCAAATTCAGAAGAGATTGGGGAACGATTGCTAAGTGTGACAGGACGCTCAAACAAGTTTTCGGGGTTGAATGTAAAGAGTGCTTTAGAGTTCCGAGTCATGGGTACATCTGAGCAGAAAATGTTTTTGAGCTCGTATGGTTTGAACGATCTAACATTAGGCAATACTTTACATGAATTCCCGCAATGGGCTTTAGATGGTGAAGATAAGATCAATAAAAAAGTATGATGCACAATTTAGGCAACAAGATCACTAGGGAACAGCTCACTCACATTATGCGCAACCTCAAGTGTTACGATACAATTGCTGGTAACGTTTTCTTTCTTACGAGATCGGATATGGAGAATGAGTGAGATTAATTGATACCAGAAAATTCTTTTTTTTTTTAAGAGTTGTTAAAGTATCTCTGATTGAGAAAACTCTACACTGTTCATCTACTCATTGTAAACTGAGAAAGAAATATCTTTTGTGTCCTCATATGTAAGCATCATGCTAGTTTAAGCTAGTGAAGCGAATTTTCTAGGTTGGTGGTACTGAAACGAGTCGAAGGGAATTTGAAAGCATCAATACTAGAGAAGTTGCAATCTATCCACGATCTACAGACATGCATGCAAATTATGACATCACAAATGCGTCCGGAACATGGAACTAAGTTCAACTATCGTAAAGGCAAACAGATGAGTAAAAACAATGCTCCCCGATCCATTGAAAGACTTCAAACGTGAGTGATGAATGAACAAATATTTTTCAAATCATTTGCAGGACATTCGAAGAACATAGTCTGAGTGATAACAGTTTCACAGAGTCAAGTTTTTCCGTTTTGAACCCTGTCACTCATGCTTCTCCGGTTCTAGTATAGAGCAGCTGGGAGTTAATAAAATGTTATTGGTTTAGTCTATATATATATATATATATATATGTATGTTGCAAAATATTTGGTAACAAAAACGTATCATTCGCATTTAAATATAACTGAAAGAAATTAGAACAGATAACTAGAGTGGATGTACCCAACTTTGCAATAGTTCACAAGTACACTTGTGTATTGTGAAATAGTGGGTAAGGTGTATAGGCGATGTAAATGTAGACATGTGTACATGTGAAAATGCCGTCTAGTGGTTACGATTTATGGCTCTCACCCATAAGGGGGGGGTTCGATTCCCCGCAACGGAATAATATTTTGGACCATAGCTAGAACCCCTTTGACTGTACGTTCAATTGATCTTGTCTCATCGTTTTCTCAGTTTCAATTCATGTTAGCTTGCCTTTGAAGAGAATGAATGAGCGAACAATGGTACCTTCATTTAACGTCATGATTGGAAAGATAGTAGCATAGTGAACCCAAAAAGACCATGGTTATATCCGTTGTGGTCTAGTGGTTAGGATTTATGGCTCTCACCCATAAGGCCGGGGTTCGATTCCCCGCAACGGAATAATTTTTTGGACCATAGCTAGAACCCCTTTGACTGTACGTTCAATTGATCTTGTCTCATCGTTTTCTCAGTTTCAATTCATGTTAGCTTGCCTTTGAAGAAAATGAATGAACGAACAATGGTACCTTCCTTTAACGTCATGATTGAAAAGATGGTAGCATAGTGAACCCAAAAAGACCATGGTTATATCCGTTGTGGTCTAGTGGTTAGGATTTATGGCTCTCACCCATAAGGCCGGGGTTCGATTCCCCGCAACGGAATAATATTTTGGACCATAGCTAGAACCCCTTTGACTGTACGTTCAATTGATCTTGTCTCATCGTTTTCTCAGTTTCAATTCATGTTAGCTTGCCTTTGAAGAGAATGAATGAGCGAACAATGGTACCTTCATTTAACGTCATGATTGAAAAGATAGTAGCATAGTGAACCCAAAAAGACCATGGTTATATCCGTTGTGGTCTAGTGGTTAGGATTTATTGCTCTCACCCATAAGGCCGGGGTTCGATTCCCCGCAACGGAATAATTTTTTGGACCATAGCTAGAACCCCTTTGACTGTACCTTCAATTGATCTTGTCTTATCGTTTTCTCAGTTTCAATTCATGTTAGCTTGCCTTTAAAGAAAATGAGTGAGCGAACAATGGTACCTTCATTTAACGTCATGACTTAAAAAAATGGTAGCATAGTGAAACCAAAAAGACCATGGTTATATCCGTTGTGGTCTAGTGGTTACGATTTATGGCTCTCACCCATAAGGGGGGGGTTCGATTCCCCGCAACGGAATAATATTTTGGACCATAGCTAGAACCCCTTTGACTGTACGTTCAATTGATCTTGTCTCATCGTTTTCTCAGTTTCAATTCATGTTAGCTTGCCTTTGAAGAAAATGAATGAACGAACAATGGTACCTTCCTTTAACGTCATGATTGAAAAGATGGTAGCATAGTGAACCCAAAAAGACCATGGTTATATCCGTTGTGGTCTAGTGGTTAGGATTTATGGCTCTCACCCATAAGGCCGGGGTTCGATTCCCCGCAACGGAATAATATTTTGGACCATAGCTAGAACCCCTTTGACTGTACGTTCAATTGATCTTGTCTCATCGTTTTCTCAGTTTCAATTCATGTTAGCTTGCCTTTGAAGAAAATGAATGAGCGAACAATGGTACCTTCCTTTAACGTCATGATTGAAAAGATGGTAGCATACTGAACCCGTAAAGTCAGTAATTATATCCGTTGTGGTCTAGTGGTTAGGATTTATGGCTCTCACCCATAAGGCCGGGGTTCGATTCCCCGCAACGGAATAATATTTTGGACCATAGCTAGAACCCCTTTGACTGTACGTACTATTAATCTTTTACCATCGTTTTCTCAGTTTCATTTCATGATAGCTTGCCTTTGAAGAAAATGAATGAACGAACAATGGTACCTTCCTTTAACGTCATGATTGAAAAGATGGTAGCATAGTGAACCCAAAAAGACCATGGTTATATCCGTTGTGGTCTAGTGGTTAGGATTTATGGCTCTCACCCATAAGGCCGGGGTTCGATTCCCCGCAACGGAATAATTTTTTGGACCATAGCTAGAACCCCTTTGACTGTACCTTCAATTGATCTTGTCTTATCGTTTTCTCAGTTTCAATTCATGTTAGCTTGCCTTTAAAGAAAATGAATGAACGAACAATGGTACCTTCCTTTAACGTCATGATTGAAAAGATGGTAGCATAGTGAACCCAAAAAGACCATGGTTATATCCGTTGTGGTCTAGTGGTTACGATTTATGGCTCTCACCCATAAGGCCGGGGTTCGATTCCCCGCAACGGAATAATTTTTTGGACCATAGCTAGAACCCCTTTGACTGTACCTTCAATTGATCTTGTCTTATCGTTTTCTCAGTTTCAATTCATGTTAGCTTGCCTTTGAAGAAAATGAATGAACGAACAATGGTACCTTCCTTTAACGTCATGATTGAAAAGATGGTAGCATAGTGAACCCAAAAAGACCATGGTTATATCCGTTGTGGTCTAGTGGTTAGGATTTATGGCTCTCACCCATAAGGCCGGGGTTCGATTCCCCGCAACGGAATAATATTTTGGACCATAGCTAGAACCCCTTTGACTGTACGTACTATTAATCTTTTACCATCGTTTTCTCAGTTTCATTTCATGATAGCTTGCCTTTGAAGAAAATGAATGAACGAACAATGGTACCTTCCTTTAACGTCATGATTGAAAAGATGGTAGCATAGTGAACCCAAAAAGACCATGGTTATATCCGTTGTGGTCTAGTGGTTAGGATTTATGGCTCTCACCCATAAGGCCGGGGTTCGATTCCCCGCAACGGAATAATTTTTTGGACCATAGCTAGAACCCCTTTGACTGTACCTTCAATTGATCTTGTCTTATCGTTTTCTCAGTTTCATTTCATGATAGCTTGCCTTTGAAGAAAATGAATGAACGAACAATGGTACCTTCATTTAACGTCATGACTTAAAAAAATGGTAGCATAGTGAAACCAAAAAGACCATGGTTATATCCGTTGTGGTCTAGTGGTTACGATTTATGGCTCTCACCCATAAGGGGGGGTTCGATTCCCCGCAACGGAATAATATTTTGGACCATAGCTAGAACCCTTTGACTGTACGTTCAATTGATCTTGTCTCATCGTTTTCTCAGTTTCAATTCATGTTAGCTTGCCTTTGAAGAAAATGAATGAACGAACAATGGTACCTTCCTTTAACGTCATGATTGAAAAGATGGTAGCATAGTGAACCCAAAAAGACCATGGTTATATCCGTTGTGGTCTAGTGGTTAGGATTTATGGCTCTCACCCATAAGGCCGGGGTTCGATTCCCCGCAACGGAATAATATTTTGGACCATAGCTAGAACCCCTTTGACTGTACGTTCAATTGATCTTGTCTCATCGTTTTCTCAGTTTCAATTCATGTTAGCTTGCCTTTGAAGAGAATGAATGAGCGAACAATGGTACCTTCATTTAACGTCATGATTGAAAAGATGGTAGCATAGTGAACCCAAAAAGACCATGGTTATATCCGTTGTGGTCTAGTGGTTAGGATTTATGGCTCTCACCCATAAGGCCGGGGTTCGATTCCCCGCAACGGAATAATATTTTGGACCATAGCTAGAACCCCTTTGACTGTACGTTCAATTGATCTTGTCTCATCGTTTTCTCAGTTTCAATTCATGTTAGCTTGCCTTTGAAGAAAATGAATGAGCGAACAATGGTACCTTCCTTTAACGTCATGATTGAAAAGATGGTAGCATACTGAACCCGTAAAGTCAATAATTATATCCGTTGTGGTCTAGTGGTTAGGATTTATGGCTCTCACCCATAAGGCCGGGGTTCGATTCCCCGCAACGGAATAATATTTTGGACCATAGCTAGAACCCCTTTGACTGTACGTACTATTAATCTTTTACCATCGTTTTCTCAGTTTCATTTCATGATAGCTTGCCTTTGAAGAAAATGAATGAACGAACAATGGTACCTTCCTTTAACGTCATGATTGAAAAGATGGTAGCATAGTGAACCCAAAAAGACCATGGTTATATCCGTTGTGGTCTAGTGGTTAGGATTTATGGCTCTCACCCATAAGGCCGGGGTTCGATTCCCCGCAACGGAATAATATTTTGGACCATAGCTAGAACCCCTTTGACTGTACGTTCAATTGATCTTGTCTCATCGTTTTCTCAGTTTCAATTCATGTTAGCTTGCCTTTGAAGAGAATGAATGAGCGAACAATGGTATCTTCATTTAACGTCATGATTGAAAAGATGGTAGCATAGTGAACCCAAAAAGACCATGGTTATATCCGTTGTGGTCTAGTGGTTAGGATTTATGGCTCTCACCCATAAGGCCGGGGTTCGATTCCCCGCAACGGAATAATATTTTGGACCATAGCTAGAACCCCTTTGACTGTACGTTCAATTGATCTTGTCTCATCGTTTTCTCAGTTTCAATTCATGTTAGCTTGCCTTTGAAGAAAATGAATGAGCGAACAATGGTACCTTCCTTTAACGTCATGATTGAAAAGATGGTAGCATACTGAACCCGTAAAGTCAATAATTATATCCGTTGTGGTCTAGTGGTTAGGATTTATGGCTCTCACCCATAAGGCCGGGGTTCGATTCCCCGCAACGGAATAATATTTTGGACCATAGCTAGAACCCCTTTGACTGTACGTACTATTAATCTTTTACCATCGTTTTCTCAGTTTCATTTCATGATAGCTTGCCTTTGAAGAAAATGAATGAACGAACAATGGTACCTTCCTTTAACGTCATGATTGAAAAGATGGTAGCATAGTGAACCCAAAAAGACCATGGTTATATCCGTTGTGGTCTAGTGGTTAGGATTTATGGCTCTCACCCATAAGGCCGGGGTTCGATTCCCCGCAACGGAATAATATTTTGGACCATAGCTAGAGCCCCTTTGACTGTACGTTCAATTGATCTTGTCTCATCGTTTTCTCAGTTTCAATTCATGTTAGCTTGCCTTTGAAGAAAATGAATGAACGAACAATGGTACCTTCCTTTAACGTCATGATTGAAAAGATGGTAGCATAGTGAACCCAAAAAGACCATGGTTATATCCGTTGTGGTCTAGTGGTTAGGATTTATGGCTCTCACCCATAAGGCCGGGGTTCGATTCCCCGCAACGGAATAATATTTTGGACCATAGCTAGAACCCCTTTGACTGTACGTTCAATTGATCTTGTCTCATCGTTTTCTCAGTTTCAATTCATGTTAGCTTGCCTTTGAAGAAAATGAATGAACGAACAATGGTACCTTCCTTTAACGTCATGATTGAAAAGATGGTAGCATAGTGAACCCAAAAAGACCATGGTTATATCCGTTGTGGTCTAGTGGTTAGCATTTATGGCTCTCACCCATAAGGCCGGGGTTCGATTCCCCGCAACGGAATAATATTTTGGACCATAGCTAGAACCCCTTTTACTGTACGTTCGATTGATCTTGTCTCATCGTTTTCTCAGTTTCAATTCATGTTAGCTTGCCTTTGAAGAGAATGAATGAGCGAACAATGGTACCTTCATTTAACGTCATGACTTAAAAAAATGGTAGCATAGTGAAACCAAAAAGACCATGGTTATATCCGTTGTGGTCTAGTGGTTACGATTTATGGCTCTCACCCATAAGGGGGGGTTCGATTCCCCGCAACGGAATAATATTTTGGACCATAGCTAGAACCCCTTTGACTGTACGTTCAATTGATCTTGTCTCATCGTTTTCTCAGTTTCAATTCATGTTAGCTTGCCTTTGAAGAAAATGAATGAACGAACAATGGTACCTTCCTTTAACGTCATGATTGAAAAGATGGTAGCATAGTGAACCCAAAAAGACCATGGTTATATCCGTTTTGGTCTAGTGGTTAGGATTTATGGCTCTCACCCATAAGGGGGGGGTTCGATTCCCCGCAACGGAATAATATTTTGGACCATAGCTAGAACCCCTTTGACTGTACGTTCAATTGATCTTGTCTCATCGTTTTCTCAGTTTCAATTCATGTTAGCTTGCCTTTGAAGAGAATGAATGAGCGAACAATGGTACCTTCATTTAACGTCATGATTGAAAAGATGGTAGCATACTGAACCCGTAAAGTCAATAATTATATCCGTTGTGGTCGTAGTGGTTAGGATTTATGGCTCTCACCCATAAGGCCGGGGTTCGATTCCCCGCAACGGAATAATATTTTGGACCATAGCTAGAGCCCCTTTGACTGTACGTTCAATTGATCTTGTCTCATCGTTTTCTCAGTTTCAATTCATGTTAGCTTGCCTTTGAAGAAAATGAATGAGCGAACAATGGTACTTTCATTTAACGTCATGATTGAAAAGATAGTAGCATAGTGAACCCAAAAAGACCATGGTTATATCCGTTGTGGTCTAGTGGTTAGGATTTATGGCTCTCATCCATAAGGCCGGGGTTCGATTCCCCGCAACGGAATAATATTTTGGACCATAGCTAGAGCCCCTTTGACTGTACGTTCAATTGATCTTGTCTCATCGTTTTCTCAGTTTCAATTCATGTTAGCTTGCCTTTAAAGAAAATGAATGAGCGAACAATGGTACCTTCATTTAACGTCATGACTTAAAAAATAGAAGCATAGTGAACCCAAAAAGACTATGGTTATATCCGTTGTGGTCTAGTGGTTAGGATTTATGGCTCTCACCCATAAGGCCGGGGTTCGATTCCCCGCAACGGAATAATATTTTGGACCATAGCTAGAACCCCTTTGACTGTACCTTCAATTGATCTTGTCTTATCGTTTTCTCTGTTTCAATTCATGTTAGCTTGCCTTTAAAGAAAATGAATGAGCGAACAATGGTACTTTCATTTAACGTCATGATTGAAAAGATGGTAGCATAGTGAACCCAAAAAGACTATGGTTATATCCGTTGTGGTCTAGTGGTTAGGATTTATGGCTCTCACCCATAAGGCCGGGGTTCGATTCCCCGCAACGGAATAATATTTTGGACCATAGCTAGAACCCCTTTGACTGTACGTTCAATTGATCTTGTCTCATCGTTTTCTCAGTTTCAATTCATGTTAGCTTGCCTTTGAAGAAAATGAATGAGCGAACAATGGTACTTTCATTTAACGTCATGATTGAAAAGATAGTAGCATAGTGAACCCAAAAAGACCATGGTTATATCCGTTGTGGTCTAGTGGTTAGGATTTATGGCTCTCATCCATAAGGCCGGGGTTCGATTCCCCGCAACGGAATAATATTTTGGACCATAGCTAGAGCCCCTTTGACTGTACGTTCAATTGATCTTGTCTCATCGTTTTCTCAGTTTCAATTCATGTTAGCTTGCCTTTAAAGAAAATGAATGAGCGAACAATGGTACCTTCATTTAACGTCATGACTTAAAAAAATAGAAGCATAGTGAACCCAAAAAGACTATGGTTATATCCGTTGTGGTCTAGTGGTTAGGATTTATGGCTCTCACCCATAAGGCCGGGGTTCGATTCCCCGCAACGGAATAATATTTTGGACCATAGCTAGAACCCCTTTGACTGTACCTTCAATTGATCTTGTCTTATCGTTTTCTCTGTTTCAATTCATGTTAGCTTGCCTTTAAAGAAAATGAATGAGCGAACAATGGTACTTTCATTTAACGTCATGATTGAAAAGATGGTAGCATAGTGAACCCAAAAAGACTATGGTTATATCCGTTGTGGTCTAGTGGTTAGGATTTATGGCTCTCACCCATAAGGCCGGGGTTCGATTCCCCGCAACGGAATAATATTTTGGACCATAGCTAGAACCCCTTTGACTGTACGTTCAATTGATCTTGTCTCATCGTTTTCTCAGTTTCAATTCATGTTAGCTTGCCTTTGAAGAAAATGAATGAACGAACAATGGTACCTTCCTTTAACGTCATGATTGAAAAGATGGTAGCATAGTGAACCCAAAAAGACCATGGTTATATCCGTTGTGGTCTAGTGGTTAGGATTTATGGCTCTCACCCATAAGGCCGGGGTTCGATTCCCCGTAACGGAATAATATTTTGGACCATAGCTAGAACCCCTTTGACTGTACGTTCAATTGATCTTGTCTCATCGTTTTCTCAGTTTCAATTCATGTTAGCTTGCCTTTGAAGAGAATGAATGAGCGAACAATGGTACCTTCATTTAACGTCATGATTGAAAAGATAGTAGCATAGTGAACCCAAAAAGACCATGGTTATATCCGTTGTGGTCTAGTGGTTAGGATTTATCGCTCTCACCCATAAGGCCGGGGTTCGATTCCCCGCAACGGAATAATGTTTTGGACCATAGCTAGAACCCCTTTGACTGTACGTTCAATTGATCTTGTCTCATCGTTTTCTTAGTTTCAATTCATGTTAGCTTGCCTTTGAAGAAAATGAATGAGCGAACAATGGTACCTTCATTTAACGTCATGATTGAAAAGATAGTAGCATAGTGAACCCAAAAAGACCGTGGTTATATCCGTTGTGGTCTAGTGGTTAGGATTTATGGCTCTCACCCATAAGGCCGGGGTTCGATTCCCCGCAGCGGAATAATATTTTGGACCATAGCTAGAACCTCTTTGACTGTACCTTCAATTGATCTTGTCTTATCGTTTTCTCTGTTTCAATTCATGTTAGCTTGCCTTTAAAGAAAATGAATGAGCGAACAATGGTACTTTCATTTAACGTCATGATTGAAAAGATAGTAGCATAGTGAACCCAAAAAGACCATGGTTATATCCGTTGTGGTCTAGTGGTTAGGATTTATGGCTCTCACCCATAAGGCCGGGGTTCGATTCCCCGCAACGGAATAATATTTTGGACCATAGCTAGAACCTCTTTGACTGTACCTTCAATTGATCTTGTCTTATCGTTTTCTCTGTTTCAATTCATGTTAGCTTGCCTTTAAAGAAAATGAATGAGCGAACAATGGTACTTTCATTTAACGTCATGATTGAAAAGATAGTAGCATAGTGAACCCAAAAAGACCATGGTTATATCCGTTGTGGTCTAGTGGTTAGGATTTATGGCTCTCACCCATAAGGCCGGGGTTCGATTCCCCGCAACGGAATAATATTTTGGACCATAGCTAGAACCTCTTTGACTGTACCTTCAATTGATCTTGTCTTATCGTTTTCTCTGTTTCAATTCATGTTAGCTTGCCTTTAAAGAAAATGAATGAGCGAACAATGGTACTTTCATTTAACGTCATGATTGAAAAGATAGTAGCATAGTGAACCCAAAAAGACCATGGTTATATCCGTTGTGGTCTAGTGGTTAGGATTTATGGCTCTCACCCATAAGGCCGGGGTTCGATTCCCCGCAACGGAATAATATTTTGGACCATAGCTAGAGCCCCTTTGACTGTACGTTCAATTGATCTTGTCTCATCGTTTTCTCAGTTTCAATTCATGTTAGCTTGCCTTTGAAGAAAATGAATGAGCGAACAATGGTACTTTCATTTAACGTCATGATTGAAAAGATAGTAGCATAGTGAACCCAAAAAGACCATGGTTATATCCGTTGTGGTCTAGTGGTTAGGATTTATGGCTCTCATCCATAAGGCCGGGGTTCGATTCCCCGCAACGGAATAATATTTTGGACCATAGCTAGAGCCCCTTTGACTGTACGTTCAATTGATCTTGTCTCATCGTTTTCTCAGTTTCAATTCATGTTAGCTTGCCTTTAAAGAAAATGAATGAGCGAACAATGGTACCTTCATTTAACGTCATGACTTAAAAAAATAGAAGCATAGTGAACCCAAAAAGACTATGGTTATATCCGTTGTGGTCTAGTGGTTAGGATTTATGGCTCTCACCCATAAGGCCGGGTTCGATTCCCCGCAACGGAATAATATTTTGGACCATAGCTAGAACCCCTTTGACTGTACCTTCAATTGATCTTGTCTTATCGTTTTCTCTGTTTCAATTCATGTTAGCTTGCCTTTAAAGAAAATGAATGAGCGAACAATGGTACTTTCATTTAACGTCATGATTGAAAAGATGGTAGCATAGTGAACCCAAAAAGACTATGGTTATATCCGTTGTGGTCTAGTGGTTAGGATTTATGGCTCTCACCCATAAGGCCGGGGTTCGATTCCCCGCAACGGAATAATATTTTGGACCATAGCTAGAACCCCTTTGACTGTACCTTCAATTGATCTTGTCTTATCGTTTTCTCTGTTTCAATTCATGTTAGCTTGCCTTTAAAGAAAATGAATGAGCGAACAATGGTACTTTCATTTAACGTCATGATTGAAAAAATAGAAGCATAGTGAACCCAAAAAGACTATGGTTATATCCGTTGTGGTCTAGTGGTTAGGATTTATGGCTCTCACCCATAAGGCCGGGGTTCGATTCCCCGCAACGGAATAATATTTTGGACCATAGCTAGAACCTCTTTGACTGTACCTTCAATTGATCTTGTCTTATCGTTTTCTCTGTTTCAATTCATGTTAGCTTGCCTTTAAAGAAAATGAATGAACGAACAATGGTACCTTCCTTTAACGTCATGATTGAAAAGATGGTAGCATAGTGAACCCAAAAAGACCATGGTTATATCCGTTGTGGTCTAGTGGTTAGGATTTATGGCTCTCACCCATAAGGCCGGGGTTCGATTCCCCGCAACGGAATAATATTTTGGACCATAGCTAGAACCCCTTTGACTGTACCTTCAATTGATCTTGTCTTATCGTTTTCTCAGTTTCAATTCATGTTAGCTTGCCTTTGAAGAGAATGAATGAGCGAACAATGGTACCTTCATTTAACATCATGATTGAAAAGATAGTAGCATAGTGAACCCAAAAAGACTATGGTTATATCCGTTGTGGTCTAGTGGTTAGGATTTATGGCTCTCACCCATAAGGCCGGGGTTCGATTCCCCGCAACGGAATAATATTTTGGACCATAGCTAGAACCTCTTTGACTGTACCTTCAATTGATCTTGTCTTATCGTTTTCTCTGTTTCAATTCATGTTAGCTTGCCTTTAAAGAAAATGAATGAGCGAACAATGGTACTTTCATTTAACGTCATGATTGAAAAAATAGAAGCATAGTGAACCCAAAAAGACTATGGTTATATCCGTTGTGGTCTAGTGGTTAGGATTTATGGCTCTCACCCATAAGGCCGGGGTTCGATTCCCCGCAACGGAATAATATTTTGGACCATAGCTAGAACCCCTTTGACTGTACCTTCAATTGATCTTGTCTTATCGTTTTCTCTGTTTCAATTCATGTTAGCTTGCCTTTGAAGAAAATGAATGAGCGAACAATGGTACTTTCATTTAACGTCATGATTGAAAAAATAGAAGCATAGTGAACCCAAAAAGACTATGGTTATATCCGTTGTGGTCTAGTGGTTAGGATTTATGGCTCTCACCCATAAGGCCGGGGTTCGATTCCCCGCAACGGAATAATATTTTGGACCATAGCTAGAACCCCTTTGACTGTACCTTCAATTGATCTTGTCTTATCGTTTTCTCTGTTTCAATTCATGTTAGCTTGCCTTTGAAGAAAATGAATGAGCGAACAATGGTACTTTCATTTAACGTCATGATTGAAAAGATAGTAGCATAGTGAACCCAAAAAGACCATGGTTATATCCGTTGTGGTCTAGTGGTTAGGATTTATGGCTCTCACCCATAAGGCCGGGGTTCGATTCCCCGCAGCGGAATAATATTTTGGACCATAGCTAGAACCTCTTTGACTGTACCTTCAATTGATCTTGTCTTATCGTTTTCTCTGTTTCAATTCATGTTAGCTTGCCTTTAAAGAAAATGAATGAGCGAACAATGGTACTTTCATTTAACGTCATGATTGAAAAGATAGTAGCATAGTGAACCCAAAAAGACCATGGTTATATCCGTTGTGGTCTAGTGGTTAGGATTTATGGCTCTCACCCATAAGGCCGGGGTTCGATTCCCCGCAACGGAATAATATTTTGGACCATAGCTAGAACCTCTTTGACTGTACCTTCAATTGATCTTGTCTTATCGTTTTCTCTGTTTCAATTCATGTTAGCTTGCCTTTAAAGAAAATGAATGAGCGAACAATGGTACTTTCATTTAACGTCATGATTGAAAAGATAGTAGCATAGTGAACCCAAAAAGACCATGGTTATATCCGTTGTGGTCTAGTGGTTAGGATTTATGGCTCTCACCCATAACGCCGGGGTTCGATTCCCCGCAACGGAATAATATTTTGGACCATAGCTAGAACCCCTTTGACTGTACGTTCAATTGATCTTGTCTCATCGTTTTCTCAGTTTCAATTCATGTTAGCTTGCCTTTGAAGAGAATGAATGAGCGAACAATGGTACCTTCATTTAACGTCATGATTGAAAAGATGGTAGCATAGTGAACCCAAAAAGACCATGGTTATATCCGTTGTGGTCTAGTGGTTAGGATTTATGGCTCTCATCCATAAGGCCGGGGTTCGATTCCCCGCAACGGAATAATATTTTGGACCATAGCTAGAGCCCCTTTGACTGTACGTTCAATTGATCTTGTCTCATCGTTTTCTCAGTTTCAATTCATGTTAGCTTGCCTTTAAAGAAAATGAATGAGCGAACAATGGTACTTTCATTTAACGTCATGATTGAAAAGATAGTAGCATAGTGAACCCAAAAAGACCATGGTTATATCCGTTGTGGTCTAGTGGTTAGGATTTATGGCTCTCACCCATAAGGCCGGGGTTCGATTCCCCGCAACGGAATAATATTTTGGACCATAGCTAGAACCTCTTTGACTGTACCTTCAATTGATCTTGTCTTATCGTTTTCTCTGTTTCAATTCATGTTAGCTTGCCTTTAAAGAAAATGAATGAGCGAACAATGGTACTTTCATTTAACGTCATGATTGAAAAGATAGTAGCATAGTGAACCCAAAAAGACCATGGTTATATCCGTTGTGGTCTAGTGGTTAGGATTTATGGCTCTCACCCATAACGCCGGGGTTCGATTCCCCGCAACGGAATAATATTTTGGACCATAGCTAGAACCTCTTTGACTGTACCTTCAATTGATCTTTTCTTATCGTTTTCTCTGTTTCAATTCATGTTAGCTTGCCTTTAAAGAAAATGAATGAGCGAACAATGGTACTTTCATTTAACGTCATGATTGAAAAGATAGTAGCATAGTGAACCCAAAAAGACCATGGTTATATCCGTTGTGGTCTAGTGGTTAGGATTTATGGCTCTCACCCATAAGGCCGGGGTTCGATTCCCCGCAACGGAATAATATTTTGGACCATAGCTAGAACCCCTTTGACTGTACCTTCAATTGATCTTGTCTTATCGTTTTCTCTGTTTCAATTCATGTTAGCTTGCCTTTAAAGAAAATGAATGAGCGAACAATGGTACTTTCATTTAACGTCATGATTGAAAAGATGGTAGCATAGTGAACCCAAAAAGACTATGGTTATATCCGTTGTGGTCTAGTGGTTAGGATTTATGGCTCTCACCCATAAGGCCGGGGTTCGATTCCCCGCAACGGAATAATATTTTGGACCATAGCTAGAACCCCTTTGACTGTACGTTCAATTGATCTTGTCTCATCGTTTTCTCAGTTTCAATTCATGTTAGCTTGCCTTTGAAGAGAATGAATGAGCGAACAATGGTACCTTCATTTAACGTCATGATTGAAAAGATGGTAGCATACTGAACCCGTAAAGTCAATAATTATATCCGTTGTGGTCGTAGTGGTTAGGATTTATGGCTCTCACCCATAAGGCCGGGGTTCGATTCCCCGCAACGGAATAATATTTTGGACCATAGCTAGAGCCCCTTTGACTGTACGTTCAATTGATCTTGTCTCATCGTTTTCTCAGTTTCAATTCATGTTAGCTTGCCTTTGAAGAAAATGAATGAGCGAACAATGGTACTTTCATTTAACGTCATGATTGAAAAGATAGTAGCATAGTGAACCCAAAAAGACCATGGTTATATCCGTTGTGGTCTAGTGGTTAGGATTTATGGCTCTCATCCATAAGGCCGGGGTTCGATTCCCCGCAACGGAATAATATTTTGGACCATAGCTAGAGCCCCTTTGACTGTACGTTCAATTGATCTTGTCTCATCGTTTTCTCAGTTTCAATTCATGTTAGCTTGCCTTTAAAGAAAATGAATGAGCGAACAATGGTACCTTCATTTAACGTCATGACTTAAAAAAATAGAAGCATAGTGAACCCAAAAAGACTATGGTTATATCCGTTGTGGTCTAGTGGTTAGGATTTATGGCTCTCACCCATAAGGCCGGGGTTCGATTCCCCGCAACGGAATAATATTTTGGACCATAGCTAGAACCCCTTTGACTGTACCTTCAATTGATCTTGTCTTATCGTTTTCTCTGTTTCAATTCATGTTAGCTTGCCTTTAAAGAAAATGAATGAGCGAACAATGGTACTTTCATTTAACGTCATGATTGAAAAGATGGTAGCATAGTGAACCCAAAAAGACTATGGTTATATCCGTTGTGGTCTAGTGGTTAGGATTTATGGCTCTCACCCATAAGGCCGGGGTTCGATTCCCCGCAACGGAATAATATTTTGGACCATAGCTAGAACCCCTTTGACTGTACGTTCAATTGATCTTGTCTCATCGTTTTCTCAGTTTCAATTCATGTTAGCTTGCCTTTGAAGAAAATGAATGAACGAACAATGGTACCTTCCTTTAACGTCATGATTGAAAAGATGGTAGCATAGTGAACCCAAAAAGACCATGGTTATATCCGTTGTGGTCTAGTGGTTAGGATTTATGGCTCTCACCCATAAGGCCGGGGTTCGATTCCCCGTAACGGAATAATATTTTGGATCATAGCTAGAACCCCTTTGACTGTACGTTCAATTGATCTTGTCTCATCGTTTTCTCAGTTTCAATTCATGTTAGCTTGCCTTTGAAGAGAATGAATGAGCGAACAATGGTACCTTCATTTAACGTCATGATTGAAAAGATAGTAGCATAGTGAACCCAAAAAGACCATGGTTATATCCGTTGTGGTCTAGTGGTTAGGATTTATCGCTCTCACCCATAAGGCCGGGGTTCGATTCCCCGCAACGGAATAATGTTTTGGACCATAGCTAGAACCCCTTTGACTGTACGTTCAATTGATCTTGTCTCATCGTTTTCTTAGTTTCAATTCATGTTAGCTTGCCTTTGAAGAAAATGAATGAGCGAACAATGGTACCTTCATTTAACGTCATGATTGAAAAGATAGTAGCATAGTGAACCCAAAAAGACCATGGTTATATCCGTTGTGGTCTAGTGGTTAGGATTTATGGCTCTCACCCATAAGGCCGGGGTTCGATTCCCCGCAGCGGAATAATATTTTGGACCATAGCTAGAACCTCTTTGACTGTACCTTCAATTGATCTTGTCTTATCGTTTTCTCTGTTTCAATTCATGTTAGCTTGCCTTTAAGAAAATGAATGAGCGAACAATGGTACTTTCATTTAACGTCATGATTGAAAAGATAGTAGCATAGTGAACCCAAAAAGACCATGGTTATATCCGTTGTGGTCTAGTGGTTAGGATTTATGGCTCTCACCCATAAGGCCGGGGTTCGATTCCCCGCAACGGAATAATATTTTGGACCATAGCTAGAACCTCTTTGACTGTACCTTCAATTGATCTTGTCTTATCGTTTTCTCTGTTTCAATTCATGTTAGCTTGCCTTTAAAGAAAATGAATGAGCGAACAATGGTACTTTCATTTAACGTCATGATTGAAAAGATAGTAGCATAGTGAACCCAAAAAGACCATGGTTACATCCGTTGTGGTCTAGTGGTTAGGATTTATGGCTCTCACCCATAAGGCCGGGGTTCGATTCCCCGCAACGGAATAATATTTTGGACCATAGCTAGAACCTCTTTGACTGTACCTTCAATTGATCTTGTCTTATCGTTTTCTCTGTTTCAATTCATGTTAGCTTGCCTTTAAAGAAAATGAATGAGCGAACAATGGTACTTTCATTTAACGTCATGATTGAAAAATAGTAGCATAGTGAACCCAAAAAGACCATGGTTATATCCGTTGTGGTCTAGTGGTTAG
>JAROKO010000013.1:0-44580 GCA_030370435.1 Auanema freiburgensis | reverse complement strand
TTTGACCATAACTCGCCGCAGATGTCGGATTGAAATCTGATGATGTCAATCGATTCAGCTCGTCGAGCTGAACAAGAATAAGATTTTTAATTCTAGAAAATATCAATAGGAGAAGAGAAAAACCTAACTCGCTTATACGGCGTCCACAGCGAATCTAAAGGTGTATATAGACGAATATGACTATCAATTTTTTTGACCCTCGAGAGCGGTCGTAGACGTTTTTATCGTCTGTGGACACAAAATAAGTATACTGGCCGAGTTCCAGCTCGATCGGATCATCCTACAGTGATTTCCAATTTTGGGTTTTACACAGTATACCACTGGAATCCCGTGTAAATCGTTTTTTGACCATAACTCGCCGCAGAGTGGTCGGATTTGAAATCTGATGATGTCAATCGATTCAGCTCGTCGAGCTGAACAAGAATAAGATTTTTAATTCTAGAAAATATCAATAGGAGAAGAGAAAAACCTAACTCGCTTATATGGCGTCCACAGCGAATCTAAAGGTGTATATAGACGAATATGACTATCAATTTTTTTGACCCTCGAGAGCGGTCGTAGACGTTTTTATCGTCATGTGGACACAAAATAAGTATACTGGCCGAGTTCCAGCTCGATCGGATCATCCTACAGTGATTTCCAGATTTTGGGTTTTACACAGTATACCACTGGAATCCCGTGTAAATCGTTTTTTGACCATAACTCGCCGCAGAGTGGTCGGATTTGAAATCTGATGATGTCAATCGATTCAGCTCGTCGAGCTGAACAAGAATAAGATTTTTAATTCTAGAAAATATCAATAGGAGAAGAGAAAACCTAACTCGCTTATATGGCGTCCCACAGCGAATCTAAAGGTGTATATAGACGAATATGACTATCAATTTTTTTGACCCTCGAGAGCGGTCGTAGACGTTTTTATCGTCTGTGGACACAAAATAAGTATACTGGCCGAGTTCCAGCTCGATCGGATCATCCTACAGTGATTTCCAGATTTTGGGTTTTACACAGTATACCACTGGAATCCCGTGTAAATCGTTTTTGACCATAACTCGCCGCAGAGTGGTCGGATTTGAAATCTGATAGTCAATCGATTCAGCTCGTCGAGCTGAACAAGAATAAGATTTTTAATTCTAGAAAATATCAATAGGAGAAGAGAAAAACCTAACTCGCTTATATGGCGTCCACAGCGAATCTAAAGGTGTATATAGACGAATATGACTATCAATTTTTTGACCCTCGAGAGCGGTCGTAGACGTTTTTATCGTCTGTGGACACAAAATAAGTATACTGGCCGAGTTCCAGCTCGATCGGATCATCCTACAGTGATTTCCAGATTTTGGGTTTTACACAGTATACCACTGGAATCCCGTGTAAATCGTTTTTTGACCATAACTCGCCGCAGAGTGGTCGGATTTGAAATCTGATGATGTCAATCGATTCAGCTCGTCGAGCTGAACAAGAATAAGATTTTTAATTCTAGAAAATATCAATAGGAGAAGAGAAAAACCTAACTCGCTTATATGGCGTCCACAGCGAATCTAAAGGTGTATATAGACGAATATGACTATCAATTTTTTTGACCTCGAGAGCGGTCGTAGACGTTTTTATCGTCTTGTGGACACAAAATAAGTATACTGGCCGAGTTCCAGCTCGATCGGATCATCCTACAGTGATTTCCAGATTTTGGGTTTTACACAGTATACCACTGGAATCCCGTGTAAATCGTTTTTTGACCATAACTCGCCGCAGAGTGGTCGGATTTGAAATCTGATGATGTCAATCGATTCAGCTCGTCGAGCTGAACAAGAATAAGATTTTTAATTCTAGAAAATATCAATAGGAGAAGAGAAAAACCTAACTCGCTTATATGGCGTCCCACAGCGAATCTAAAGGTGTATATAGACGAATATGACTATCAATTTTTTTGACCCTCGAGAGCGGTCGTAGACGTTTTTATCGTCTGTGGACACAAAATAAGTATACTGGCCGAGTTCCAGCTCGATCGGATCATCCTACAGTGATTTCCAGATTTTGGGTTTTACACAGTATACCACTGGAATCCCGTGTAAATCGTTTTTTGACCATAACTCGCCGCAGAGTGGTCGGATTTGAAATCTGATGATGTCAATCGATTCAGCTCGTCGAGCTGAACAAGAATAAGATTTTTAATTCTAGAAAATATCAATAGGAGAAGAGAAAAACCTAACTCGCTTATATGGCGTCCCACAGCGAATCTAAAGGTGTATATAGACGAATATGACTATCAATTTTTTTGACCCTCGAGAGCGGTCGTAGACGTTTTTATCGTCTGTGGACACAAAATAAGTATACTGGCCGAGTTCCAGCTCGATCGGATCATCCTACAGTGATTTCCAGATTTTGGGTTTTACACAGTATACCACTGGAATCCCGTGTAAATCGTTTTTTGACCATAACTCGCCGCAGAGTGGTCGGATTTGAAATCTGATGATGTCAATCGATTCAGCTCGTCGAGCTGAACAAGAATAAGATTTTTAATTCTAGAAAATATCAATAGGAGAAGAGAAAAACCTAACTCGCTTATATGGCGTCCCACAGCGAATCTAAAGGTGTATATAGACGAATATGACTATCAATTTTTTTGACCCTCGAGAGCGGTCGTAGACGTTTTTATCGTCTTGTGGACACAAAATAAGTATACTGGCCGAGTTCCAGCTCGATCGGATCATCCTACAGTGATTTCCAGATTTTGGGTTTTACACAGTATACCACTGGAATCCCGTGTAAATCGTTTTTTGACCATAACTCGCCGCAGAGTGGTCGGATTTGAAATCTGATGATGTCAATCGATTCAGCTCGTCGAGCTGAACAAGAATAAGATTTTTAATTCTAGAAAATATCAATAGGAGAAGAGAAAAACCTAACTCGCTTATATGGCGTCCACAGCGAATCTAAAGGTGTATATAGACGAATATGACTATCAATTTTTTTGACCCTCGAGAGCGGTCGTAGACGTTTTTATCGTCTTGTGGACACAAAATAAGTATACTGGCCGAGTTCCAGCTCGATCGGATCATCCTACAGTGATTTCCAGATTTTGGGTTTTACACAGTATACCACTGGAATCCCGTGTAAATCGTTTTTTGACCATAACTCGCCGCAGAGTGGTCGGATTTGAAATCTGATGATGTCAATCGATTCAGCTCGTCGAGCTGAACAAGAATAAGATTTTTAATTCTAGAAAATATCAATAGGAGAAGAGAAAAACCTAACTCGCTTATATGGCGTCCCACAGCGAATCTAAAGGTGTATATAGACGAATATGACTATCAATTTTTTGACCCTCGAGAGCGGTCGTAGACGTTTTTATCGTCTGTGGACACAAAATAAGTATACTGGCCGAGTTCCAGCTCGATCGGATCATCCTACAGTGATTTCCAGATTTTGGGTTTTACACAGTATACCACTGGAATCCCGTGTAAATCGTTTTTTGACCATAACTCGCCGCAGAGTGGTCGGATTTGAAATCTGATGATGTCAATCGATTCAGCTCGTCGAGCTGAACAAGAATAAGATTTTTAATTCTAGAAAATATCAATAGGAGAAGAGAAAAACCTAACTCGCTTATATGGCGTCCCACAGCGAATCTAAAGGTGTATATAGACGAATATGACTATCAATTTTTTTGACCCTCGAGAGCGGTCGTAGACGTTTTTATCGTCATGTGGACACAAAATAAGTATACTGGCCGAGTTCCAGCTCGATCGGATCATCCTACAGTGATTTCCAGATTTTGGGTTTTACACAGTATACCACTGGAATCCCGTGTAAATCGTTTTTTGACCATAACTCGCCGCAGAGTGGTCGGATTTGAAATCTGATGATGTCAATCGATTCAGCTCGTCGAGCTGAACAAGAATAAGATTTTTAATTCTAGAAAATATCAATAGGAGAAGAGAAAAACCTAACTCGCTTATATGGCGTCCCACAGCGAATCTAAAGGTGTATATAGACGAATATGACTATCAATTTTTTTGACCCTCGAGAGCGGTCGTAGACGTTTTTATCGTCTTGTGGACACAAAATAAGTATACTGGCCGAGTTCCAGCTCGATCGGATCATCCTACAGTGATTTCCAGATTTTGGGTTTTACACAGTATACCACTGGAATCCCGTGTAAATCGTTTTTTGACCATAACTCGCCGCAGAGTGGTCGGATTTGAAATCTGATGATGTCAATCGATTCAGCTCGTCGAGCTGAACAAGAATAAGATTTTTAATTCTAGAAAATATCAATAGGAGAAGAGAAAAACCTAACTCGCTTATATGGCGTCCCACAGCGAATCTAAAGGTGTATATAGACGAATATGACTATCAATTTTTTTGACCCTCGAGAGCGGTCGTAGACGTTTTTATCGTCTGTGGACACAAAATAAGTATACTGGCCGAGTTCCAGCTCGATCGGATCATCCTACAGTGATTTCCAGATTTTGGGTTTTACACAGTATACCACTGGAATCCCGTGTAAATCGTTTTTTGACCATAACTCGCCGCAGAGTGGTCGGATTTGAAATCTGATGATGTCAATCGATTCAGCTCGTCGAGCTGAACAAGAATAAGATTTTTAATTCTAGAAAATATCAATAGGAGAAGAGAAAAACCTAACTCGCTTATATGGCGTCCACAGCGAATCTAAAGGTGTATATAGACGAATATGACTATCAATTTTTTTGACCCTCGAGAGCGGTCGTAGACGTTTTTATCGTCTGTGGACACAAAATAAGTATACTGGCCGAGTTCCAGCTCGATCGGATCATCCTACAGTGATTTCCAATTTTGGGTTTTACACAGTATACCACTGGAATCCCGTGTAAATCGTTTTTTGACCATAACTCGCCGCAGAGTGGTCGGATTTGAAATCTGATGATGTCAATCGATTCAGCTCGTCGAGCTGAACAAGAATAAGATTTTTAATTCTAGAAAATATCAATAGGAGAAGAGAAAAACCTAACTCGCTTATATGGCGTCCCACAGCGAATCTAAAGGTGTATATAGACGAATATGACTATCAATTTTTTTGACCCTCGAGAGCGGTCGTAGACGTTTTTATCGTCTGTGGACACAAAATAAGTATACTGGCCGAGTTCCAGCTCGATCGGATCATCCTACAGTGATTTCCAGATTTTGGGTTTTACACAGTATACCACTGGAATCCCGTGTAAATCGTTTTTTGACCATAACTCGCCGCAGAGTGGTCGGATTTGAAATCTGATGATGTCAATCGATTCAGCTCGTCGAGCTGAACAAGAATAAGATTTTTAATTCTAGAAAATATCAATAGGAGAAGAGAAAAACCTAACTCGCTTATATGGCGTCCACAGCGAATCTAAAGGTGTATATAGACGAATATGACTATCAATTTTTTTGACCCTCGAGAGCGGTCGTAGACGTTTTTATCGTCTGTGGACACAAAATAAGTATACTGGCCGAGTTCCAGCTCGATCGGATCATCCTACAGTGATTTCCAGATTTTGGGTTTTACACAGTATACCACTGGAATCCCGTGTAAATCGTTTTTTGACCATAACTCGCCGCAGAGTGGTCGGATTTGAAATCTGATGATGTCAATCGATTCAGCTCGTCGAGCTGAACAAGAATAAGATTTTTAATTCTAGAAAATATCAATAGGAGAAGAGAAAAACCTAACTCGCTTATATGGCGTCCCACAGCGAATCTAAAGGTGTATATAGACGAATATGACTATCAATTTTTTTGACCCTCGAGAGCGGTCGTAGACGTTTTTATCGTCTGTGGACACAAAATAAGTATACTGGCCGAGTTCCAGCTCGATCGGATCATCCTACAGTGATTTCCAGATTTTGGGTTTTACACAGTATACCACTGGAATCCCGTGTAAATCGTTTTTTGACCATAACTCGCCGCAGAGTGGTCGGATTTGAAATCTGATGATGTCAATCGATTCAGCTCGTCGAGCTGAACAAGAATAAGATTTTTAATTCTAGAAAATATCAATAGGAGAAGAGAAAAACCTAACTCGCTTATATGGCGTCCCACAGCGAATCTAAAGGTGTATATAGACGAATATGACTATCAATTTTTTTGACCCTCGAGAGCGGTCGTAGACGTTTTTATCGTCATGTGGACACAAAATAAGTATACTGGCCGAGTTCCAGCTCGATCGGATCATCCTACAGTGATTTCCAGATTTTGGGTTTTACACAGTATACCACTGGAATCCCGTGTAAATCGTTTTTTGACCATAACTCGCCGCAGAGTGGTCGGATTTGAAATCTGATGATGTCAATCGATTCAGCTCGTCGAGCTGAACAAGAATAAGATTTTTAATTCTAGAAAATATCAATAGGAGAAGAGAAAAACCTAACTCGCTTATATGGCGTCCACAGCGAATCTAAAGGTGTATATAGACGAATATGACTATCAATTTTTTTGACCCTCGAGAGCGGTCGTAGACGTTTTTATCGTCATGTGGACACAAAATAAGTATACTGGCCGAGTTCCAGCTCGATCGGATCATCCTACAGTGATTTCCAGATTTTGGGTTTTACACAGTATACCACTGGAATCCCGTGTAAATCGTTTTTTGACCATAACTCGCCGCAGAGTGGTCGGATTTGAAATCTGATGATGTCAATCGATTCAGCTCGTCGAGCTGAACAAGAATAAGATTTTTAATTCTAGAAAATATCAATAGGAGAAGAGAAAAACCTAACTCGCTTATATGGCGTCCCACAGCGAATCTAAAGGTGTATATAGACGAATATGACTATCAATTTTTTTGACCCTCGAGAGCGGTCGTAGACGTTTTTATCGTCTTGTGGACACAAAATAAGTATACTGGCCGAGTTCCAGCTCGATCGGATCATCCTACAGTGATTTCCAGATTTTGGGTTTTACACAGTATACCACTGGAATCCCGTGTAAATCGTTTTTTGACCATAACTCGCCGCAGAGTGGTCGGATTTGAAATCTGATGATGTCAATCGATTCAGCTCGTCGAGCTGAACAAGAATAAGATTTTTAATTCTAGAAAATATCAATAGGAGAAGAGAAAAACCTAACTCGCTTATATGGCGTCCCACAGCGAATCTAAAGGTGTATATAGACGAATATGACTATCAATTTTTTTGACCCTCGAGAGCGGTCGTAGACGTTTTTATCGTCATGTGGACACAAAATAAGTATACTGGCCGAGTTCCAGCTCGATCGGATCATCCTACAGTGATTTCCAGATTTTGGGTTTTACACAGTATACCACTGGAATCCCGTGTAAATCGTTTTTTGACCATAACTCGCCGCAGAGTGGTCGGATTTGAAATCTGATGATGTCAATCGATTCAGCTCGTCGAGCTGAACAAGAATAAGATTTTTAATTCTAGAAAATATCAATAGGAGAAGAGAAAAACCTAACTCGCTTATATGGCGTCCCACAGCGAATCTAAAGGTGTATATAGACGAATATGACTATCAATTTTTTTGACCCTCGAGAGCGGTCGTAGACGTTTTTATCGTCATGTGGACACAAAATAAGTATACTGGCCGAGTTCCAGCTCGATCGGATCATCCTACAGTGATTTCCAATTTTGGGTTTTACACAGTATACCACTGGAATCCCGTGTAAATCGTTTTTTGACCATAACTCGCCGCAGAGTGGTCGGATTTGAAATCTGATGATGTCAATCGATTCAGCTCGTCGAGCTGAACAAGAATAAGATTTTTAATTCTAGAAAATATCAATAGGAGAAGAGAAAAACCTAACTCGCTTATATGGCGTCCCACAGCGAATCTAAAGGTGTATATAGACGAATATGACTATCAATTTTTTTGACCCTCGAGAGCGGTCGTAGACGTTTTTATCGTCTGTGGACACAAAATAAGTATACTGGCCGAGTTCCAGCTCGATCGGATCATCCTACAGTGATTTCCAGATTTTGGGTTTTACACAGTATACCACTGGAATCCCGTGTAAATCGTTTTTTGACCATAACTCGCCGCAGAGTGGTCGGATTTGAAATCTGATGATGTCAATCGATTCAGCTCGTCGAGCTGAACAAGAATAAGATTTTTAATTCTAGAAAATATCAATAGGAGAAGAGAAAAACCTAACTCGCTTATATGGCGTCCCACAGCGAATCTAAAGGTGTATATAGACGAATATGACTATCAATTTTTTTGACCCTCGAGAGCGGTCGTAGACGTTTTTATCGTCATGTGGACACAAAATAAGTATACTGGCCGAGTTCCAGCTCGATCGGATCATCCTACAGTGATTTCCAGATTTTGGGTTTTACACAGTATACCACTGGAATCCCGTGTAAATCGTTTTTTGACCATAACTCGCCGCAGAGTGGTCGGATTTGAAATCTGATGATGTCAATCGATTCAGCTCGTCGAGCTGAACAAGAATAAGATTTTTAATTCTAGAAAATATCAATAGGAGAAGAGAAAAACCTAACTCGCTTATATGGCGTCCCACAGCGAATCTAAAGGTGTATATAGACGAATATGACTATCAATTTTTTTGACCCTCGAGAGCGGTCGTAGACGTTTTTATCGTCTGTGGACACAAAATAAGTATACTGGCCGAGTTCCAGCTCGATCGGATCATCCTACAGTGATTTCCAGATTTTGGGTTTTACACAGTATACCACTGGAATCCCGTGTAAATCGTTTTTTGACCATAACTCGCCGCAGAGTGGTCGGATTTGAAATCTGATGATGTCAATCGATTCAGCTCGTCGAGCTGAACAAGAATAAGATTTTTAATTCTAGAAAATATCAATAGGAGAAGAGAAAAACCTAACTCGCTTATATGGCGTCCCACAGCGAATCTAAAGGTGTATATAGACGAATATGACTATCAATTTTTTTGACCCTCGAGAGCGGTCGTAGACGTTTTTATCGTCATGTGGACACAAAATAAGTATACTGGCCGAGTTCCAGCTCGATCGGATCATCCTACAGTGATTTCCAATTTTGGGTTTTACACAGTATACCACTGGAATCCCGTGTAAATCGTTTTTTGACCATAACTCGCCGCAGAGTGGTCGGATTTGAAATCTGATGATGTCAATCGATTCAGCTCGTCGAGCTGAACAAGAATAAGATTTTTAATTCTAGAAAATATCAATAGGAGAAGAGAAAAACCTAACTCGCTTATATGGCGTCCCACAGCGAATCTAAAGGTGTATATAGACGAATATGACTATCAATTTTTTTGACCCTCGAGAGCGGTCGTAGACGTTTTTATCGTCTGTGGACACAAAATAAGTATACTGGCCGAGTTCCAGCTCGATCGGATCATCCTACAGTGATTTCCAGATTTTGGGTTTTACACAGTATACCACTGGAATCCCGTGTAAATCGTTTTTTGACCATAACTCGCCGCAGAGTGGTCGGATTTGAAATCTGATGATGTCAATCGATTCAGCTCGTCGAGCTGAACAAGAATAAGATTTTTAATTCTAGAAAATATCAATAGGAGAAGAGAAAAACCTAACTCGCTTATATGGCGTCCCACAGCGAATCTAAAGGTGTATATAGACGAATATGACTATCAATTTTTTTGACCCTCGAGAGCGGTCGTAGACGTTTTTATCGTCTGTGGACACAAAATAAGTATACTGGCCGAGTTCCAGCTCGATCGGATCATCCTACAGTGATTTCCAGATTTTGGGTTTTACACAGTATACCACTGGAATCCCGTGTAAATCGTTTTTTGACCATAACTCGCCGCAGAGTGGTCGGATTTGAAATCTGATGATGTCAATCGATTCAGCTCGTCGAGCTGAACAAGAATAAGATTTTTAATTCTAGAAAATATCAATAGGAGAAGAGAAAAACCTAACTCGCTTATATGGCGTCCACAGCGAATCTAAAGGTGTATATAGACGAATATGACTATCAATTTTTTTGACCCTCGAGAGCGGTCGTAGACGTTTTTATCGTCATGTGGACACAAAATAAGTATACTGGCCGAGTTCCAGCTCGATCGGATCATCCTACAGTGATTTCCAGATTTTGGGTTTTACACAGTATACCACTGGAATCCCGTGTAAATCGTTTTTTGACCATAACTCGCCGCAGAGTGGTCGGATTTGAAATCTGATGATGTCAATCGATTCAGCTCGTCGAGCTGAACAAGAATAAGATTTTTAATTCTAGAAAATATCAATAGGAGAAGAGAAAAACCTAACTCGCTTATATGGCGTCCCACAGCGAATCTAAAGGTGTATATAGACGAATATGACTATCAATTTTTTTGACCCTCGAGAGCGGTCGTAGACGTTTTTATCGTCTGTGGACACAAAATAAGTATACTGGCCGAGTTCCAGCTCGATCGGATCATCCTACAGTGATTTCCAGATTTTGGGTTTTACACAGTATACCACTGGAATCCCGTGTAAATCGTTTTTTGACCATAACTCGCCGCAGAGTGGTCGGATTTGAAATCTGATGATGTCAATCGATTCAGCTCGTCGAGCTGAACAAGAATAAGATTTTTAATTCTAGAAAATATCAATAGGAGAAGAGAAAAACCTAACTCGCTTATATGGCGTCCCACAGCGAATCTAAAGGTGTATATAGACGAATATGACTATCAATTTTTTTGACCCTCGAGAGCGGTCGTAGACGTTTTTATCGTCATGTGGACACAAAATAAGTATACTGGCCGAGTTCCAGCTCGATCGGATCATCCTACAGTGATTTCCAGATTTTGGGTTTTACACAGTATACCACTGGAATCCCGTGTAAATCGTTTTTTGACCATAACTCGCCGCAGAGTGGTCGGATTTGAAATCTGATGATGTCAATCGATTCAGCTCGTCGAGCTGAACAAGAATAAGATTTTTAATTCTAGAAAATATCAATAGGAGAAGAGAAAAACCTAACTCGCTTATATGGCGTCCCACAGCGAATCTAAAGGTGTATATAGACGAATATGACTATCAATTTTTTTGACCCTCGAGAGCGGTCGTAGACGTTTTTATCGTCATGTGGACACAAAATAAGTATACTGGCCGAGTTCCAGCTCGATCGGATCATCCTACAGTGATTTCCAGATTTTGGGTTTTACACAGTATACCACTGGAATCCCGTGTAAATCGTTTTTTGACCATAACTCGCCGCAGAGTGGTCGGATTTGAAATCTGATGATGTCAATCGATTCAGCTCGTCGAGCTGAACAAGAATAAGATTTTTAATTCTAGAAAATATCAATAGGAGAAGAGAAAAACCTAACTCGCTTATATGGCGTCCCACAGCGAATCTAAAGGTGTATATAGACGAATATGACTATCAATTTTTTTGACCCTCGAGAGCGGTCGTAGACGTTTTTATCGTCTGTGGACACAAAATAAGTATACTGGCCGAGTTCCAGCTCGATCGGATCATCCTACAGTGATTTCCAGATTTTGGGTTTTACACAGTATACCACTGGAATCCCGTGTAAATCGTTTTTTGACCATAACTCGCCGCAGAGTGGTCGGATTTGAAATCTGATGATGTCAATCGATTCAGCTCGTCGAGCTGAACAAGAATAAGATTTTTAATTCTAGAAAATATCAATAGGAGAAGAGAAAAACCTAACTCGCTTATATGGCGTCCACAGCGAATCTAAAGGTGTATATAGACGAATATGACTATCAATTTTTTTGACCCTCGAGAGCGGTCGTAGACGTTTTTATCGTCATGTGGACACAAAATAAGTATACTGGCCGAGTTCCAGCTCGATCGGATCATCCTACAGTGATTTCCAGATTTTGGGTTTTACACAGTATACCACTGGAATCCCGTGTAAATCGTTTTTTGACCATAACTCGCCGCAGAGTGGTCGGATTTGAAATCTGATGATGTCAATCGATTCAGCTCGTCGAGCTGAACAAGAATAAGATTTTTAATTCTAGAAAATATCAATAGGAGAAGAGAAAAACCTAACTCGCTTATATGGCGTCCCACAGCGAATCTAAAGGTGTATATAGACGAATATGACTATCAATTTTTTTGACCCTCGAGAGCGGTCGTAGACGTTTTTATCGTCATGTGGACACAAAATAAGTATACTGGCCGAGTTCCAGCTCGATCGGATCATCCTACAGTGATTTCCAGATTTTGGGTTTTACACAGTATACCACTGGAATCCCGTGTAAATCGTTTTTTGACCATAACTCGCCGCAGAGTGGTCGGATTTGAAATCTGATGATGTCAATCGATTCAGCTCGTCGAGCTGAACAAGAATAAGATTTTTAATTCTAGAAAATATCAATAGGAGAAGAGAAAAACCTAACTCGCTTATATGGCGTCCCACAGCGAATCTAAAGGTGTATATAGACGAATATGACTATCAATTTTTTTGACCCTCGAGAGCGGTCGTAGACGTTTTTATCGTCTGTGGACACAAAATAAGTATACTGGCCGAGTTCCAGCTCGATCGGATCATCCTACAGTGATTTCCAGATTTTGGGTTTTACACAGTATACCACTGGAATCCCGTGTAAATCGTTTTTTGACCATAACTCGCCGCAGAGTGGTCGGATTTGAAATCTGATGATGTCAATCGATTCAGCTCGTCGAGCTGAACAAGAATAAGATTTTTAATTCTAGAAAATATCAATAGGAGAAGAGAAAAACCTAACTCGCTTATATGGCGTCCCACAGCGAATCTAAAGGTGTATATAGACGAATATGACTATCAATTTTTTTGACCCTCGAGAGCGGTCGTAGACGTTTTTATCGTCTGTGGACACAAAATAAGTATACTGGCCGAGTTCCAGCTCGATCGGATCATCCTACAGTGATTTCCAGATTTTGGGTTTTACACAGTATACCACTGGAATCCCGTGTAAATCGTTTTTTGACCATAACTCGCCGCAGAGTGGTCGGATTTGAAATCTGATGATGTCAATCGATTCAGCTCGTCGAGCTGAACAAGAATAAGATTTTTAATTCTAGAAAATATCAATAGGAGAAGAGAAAAACCTAACTCGCTTATATGGCGTCCCACAGCGAATCTAAAGGTGTATATAGACGAATATGACTATCAATTTTTTTGACCCTCGAGAGCGGTCGTAGACGTTTTTATCGTCATGTGGACACAAAATAAGTATACTGGCCGAGTTCCAGCTCGATCGGATCATCCTACAGTGATTTCCAGATTTTGGGTTTTACACAGTATACCACTGGAATCCCGTGTAAATCGTTTTTTGACCATAACTCGCCGCAGAGTGGTCGGATTTGAAATCTGATGATGTCAATCGATTCAGCTCGTCGAGCTGAACAAGAATAAGATTTTTAATTCTAGAAAATATCAATAGGAGAAGAGAAAAACCTAACTCGCTTATATGGCGTCCCACAGCGAATCTAAAGGTGTATATAGACGAATATGACTATCAATTTTTTTGACCCTCGAGAGCGGTCGTAGACGTTTTTATCGTCTGTGGACACAAAATAAGTATACTGGCCGAGTTCCAGCTCGATCGGATCATCCTACAGTGATTTCCAGATTTTGGGTTTTACACAGTATACCACTGGAATCCCGTGTAAATCGTTTTTTGACCATAACTCGCCGCAGAGTGGTCGGATTTGAAATCTGATGATGTCAATCGATTCAGCTCGTCGAGCTGAACAAGAATAAGATTTTTAATTCTAGAAAATATCAATAGGAGAAGAGAAAAACCTAACTCGCTTATATGGCGTCCACAGCGAATCTAAAGGTGTATATAGACGAATATGACTATCAATTTTTTTGACCCTCGAGAGCGGTCGTAGACGTTTTTATCGTCTGTGGACACAAAATAAGTATACTGGCCGAGTTCCAGCTCGATCGGATCATCCTACAGTGATTTCCAGATTTTGGGTTTTACACAGTATACCACTGGAATCCCGTGTAAATCGTTTTTTGACCATAACTCGCCGCAGAGTGGTCGGATTTGAAATCTGATGATGTCAATCGATTCAGCTCGTCGAGCTGAACAAGAATAAGATTTTTAATTCTAGAAAATATCAATAGGAGAAGAGAAAAACCTAACTCGCTTATATGGCGTCCCACAGCGAATCTAAAGGTGTATATAGACGAATATGACTATCAATTTTTTTGACCCTCGAGAGCGGTCGTAGACGTTTTTATCGTCTGTGGACACAAAATAAGTATACTGGCCGAGTTCCAGCTCGATCGGATCATCCTACAGTGATTTCCAGATTTTGGGTTTTACACAGTATACCACTGGAATCCCGTGTAAATCGTTTTTTGACCATAACTCGCCGCAGAGTGGTCGGATTTGAAATCTGATGATGTCAATCGATTCAGCTCGTCGAGCTGAACAAGAATAAGATTTTTAATTCTAGAAAATATCAATAGGAGAAGAGAAAAACCTAACTCGCTTATATGGCGTCCCACAGCGAATCTAAAGGTGTATATAGACGAATATGACTATCAATTTTTTTGACCCTCGAGAGCGGTCGTAGACGTTTTTATCGTCTGTGGACACAAAATAAGTATACTGGCCGAGTTCCAGCTCGATCGGATCATCCTACAGTGATTTCCAGATTTTGGGTTTTACACAGTATACCACTGGAATCCCGTGTAAATCGTTTTTTGACCATAACTCGCCGCAGAGTGGTCGGATTTGAAATCTGATGATGTCAATCGATTCAGCTCGTCGAGCTGAACAAGAATAAGATTTTTAATTCTAGAAAATATCAATAGGAGAAGAGAAAAACCTAACTCGCTTATATGGCGTCCCACAGCGAATCTAAAGGTGTATATAGACGAATATGACTATCAATTTTTTTGACCCTCGAGAGCGGTCGTAGACGTTTTTATCGTCTGTGGACACAAAATAAGTATACTGGCCGAGTTCCAGCTCGATCGGATCATCCTACAGTGATTTCCAGATTTTGGGTTTTACACAGTATACCACTGGAATCCCGTGTAAATCGTTTTTTGACCATAACTCGCCGCAGAGTGGTCGGATTTGAAATCTGATGATGTCAATCGATTCAGCTCGTCGAGCTGAACAAGAATAAGATTTTTAATTCTAGAAAATATCAATAGGAGAAGAGAAAAACCTAACTCGCTTATATGGCGTCCCACAGCGAATCTAAAGGTGTATATAGACGAATATGACTATCAATTTTTTTGACCCTCGAGAGCGGTCGTAGACGTTTTTATCGTCTGTGGACACAAAATAAGTATACTGGCCGAGTTCCAGCTCGATCGGATCATCCTACAGTGATTTCCAGATTTTGGGTTTTACACAGTATACCACTGGAATCCCGTGTAAATCGTTTTTTGACCATAACTCGCCGCAGAGTGGTCGGATTTGAAATCTGATGATGTCAATCGATTCAGCTCGTCGAGCTGAACAAGAATAAGATTTTTAATTCTAGAAAATATCAATAGGAGAAGAGAAAAACCTAACTCGCTTATATGGCGTCCCACAGCGAATCTAAAGGTGTATATAGACGAATATGACTATCAATTTTTTTGACCCTCGAGAGCGGTCGTAGACGTTTTTATCGTCTGTGGACACAAAATAAGTATACTGGCCGAGTTCCAGCTCGATCGGATCATCCTACAGTGATTTCCAGATTTTGGGTTTTACACAGTATACCACTGGAATCCCGTGTAAATCGTTTTTTGACCATAACTCGCCGCAGAGTGGTCGGATTTGAAATCTGATGATGTCAATCGATTCAGCTCGTCGAGCTGAACAAGAATAAGATTTTTAATTCTAGAAAATATCAATAGGAGAAGAGAAAAACCTAACTCGCTTATATGGCGTCCCACAGCGAATCTAAAGGTGTATATAGACGAATATGACTATCAATTTTTTTGACCCTCGAGAGCGGTCGTAGACGTTTTTATCGTCTGTGGACACAAAATAAGTATACTGGCCGAGTTCCAGCTCGATCGGATCATCCTACAGTGATTTCCAGATTTTGGGTTTTACACAGTATACCACTGGAATCCCGTGTAAATCGTTTTTTGACCATAACTCGCCGCAGAGTGGTCGGATTTGAAATCTGATGATGTCAATCGATTCAGCTCGTCGAGCTGAACAAGAATAAGATTTTTAATTCTAGAAAATATCAATAGGAGAAGAGAAAAACCTAACTCGCTTATATGGCGTCCCACAGCGAATCTAAAGGTGTATATAGACGAATATGACTATCAATTTTTTTGACCCTCGAGAGCGGTCGTAGACGTTTTTATCGTCTGTGGACACAAAATAAGTATACTGGCCGAGTTCCAGCTCGATCGGATCATCCTACAGTGATTTCCAGATTTTGGGTTTTACACAGTATACCACTGGAATCCCGTGTAAATCGTTTTTTGACCATAACTCGCCGCAGAGTGGTCGGATTTGAAATCTGATGATGTCAATCGATTCAGCTCGTCGAGCTGAACAAGAATAAGATTTTTAATTCTAGAAAATATCAATAGGAGAAGAGAAAAACCTAACTCGCTTATATGGCGTCCACAGCGAATCTAAAGGTGTATATAGACGAATATGACTATCAATTTTTTTGACCCTCGAGAGCGGTCGTAGACGTTTTTATCGTCTGTGGACACAAAATAAGTATACTGGCCGAGTTCCAGCTCGATCGGATCATCCTACAGTGATTTCCAGATTTTGGGTTTTACACAGTATACCACTGGAATCCCGTGTAAATCGTTTTTTGACCATAACTCGCCGCAGAGTGGTCGGATTTGAAATCTGATGATGTCAATCGATTCAGCTCGTCGAGCTGAACAAGAATAAGATTTTTAATTCTAGAAAATATCAATAGGAGAAGAGAAAAACCTAACTCGCTTATATGGCGTCCCACAGCGAATCTAAAGGTGTATATAGACGAATATGACTATCAATTTTTTTGACCCTCGAGAGCGGTCGTAGACGTTTTTATCGTCTGTGGACACAAAATAAGTATACTGGCCGAGTTCCAGCTCGATCGGATCATCCTACAGTGATTTCCAGATTTTGGGTTTTACACAGTATACCACTGGAATCCCGTGTAAATCGTTTTTTGACCATAACTCGCCGCAGAGTGGTCGGATTTGAAATCTGATGATGTCAATCGATTCAGCTCGTCGAGCTGAACAAGAATAAGATTTTTAATTCTAGAAAATATCAATAGGAGAAGAGAAAAACCTAACTCGCTTATATGGCGTCCCACAGCGAATCTAAAGGTGTATATAGACGAATATGACTATCAATTTTTTTGACCCTCGAGAGCGGTCGTAGACGTTTTTATCGTCTGTGGACACAAAATAAGTATACTGGCCGAGTTCCAGCTCGATCGGATCATCCTACAGTGATTTCCAGATTTTGGGTTTTACACAGTATACCACTGGAATCCCGTGTAAATCGTTTTTTGACCATAACTCGCCGCAGAGTGGTCGGATTTGAAATCTGATGATGTCAATCGATTCAGCTCGTCGAGCTGAACAAGAATAAGATTTTTAATTCTAGAAAATATCAATAGGAGAAGAGAAAAACCTAACTCGCTTATATGGCGTCCCACAGCGAATCTAAAGGTGTATATAGACGAATATGACTATCAATTTTTTTGACCCTCGAGAGCGGTCGTAGACGTTTTTATCGTCTGTGGACACAAAATAAGTATACTGGCCGAGTTCCAGCTCGATCGGATCATCCTACAGTGATTTCCAGATTTTGGGTTTTACACAGTATACCACTGGAATCCCGTGTAAATCGTTTTTTGACCATAACTCGCCGCAGAGTGGTCGGATTTGAAATCTGATGATGTCAATCGATTCAGCTCGTCGAGCTGAACAAGAATAAGATTTTTAATTCTAGAAAATATCAATAGGAGAAGAGAAAAACCTAACTCGCTTATATGGCGTCCACAGCGAATCTAAAGGTGTATATAGACGAATATGACTATCAATTTTTTTGACCCTCGAGAGCGGTCGTAGACGTTTTTATCGTCTGTGGACACAAAATAAGTATACTGGCCGAGTTCCAGCTCGATCGGATCATCCTACAGTGATTTCCAGATTTTGGGTTTTACACAGTATACCACTGGAATCCCGTGTAAATCGTTTTTTGACCATAACTCGCCGCAGAGTGGTCGGATTTGAAATCTGATGATGTCAATCGATTCAGCTCGTCGAGCTGAACAAGAATAAGATTTTTAATTCTAGAAAATATCAATAGGAGAAGAGAAAAACCTAACTCGCTTATATGGCGTCCACAGCGAATCTAAAGGTGTATATAGACGAATATGACTATCAATTTTTTTGACCCTCGAGAGCGGTCGTAGACGTTTTTATCGTCTGTGGACACAAAATAAGTATACTGGCCGAGTTCCAGCTCGATCGGATCATCCTACAGTGATTTCCAGATTTTGGGTTTTACACAGTATACCACTGGAATCCCGTGTAAATCGTTTTTTGACCATAACTCGCCGCAGAGTGGTCGGATTTGAAATCTGATGATGTCAATCGATTCAGCTCGTCGAGCTGAACAAGAATAAGATTTTTAATTCTAGAAAATATCAATAGGAGAAGAGAAAAACCTAACTCGCTTATATGGCGTCCACAGCGAATCTAAAGGTGTATATAGACGAATATGACTATCAATTTTTTTGACCCTCGAGAGCGGTCGTAGACGTTTTTATCGTCTGTGGACACAAAATAAGTATACTGGCCGAGTTCCAGCTCGATCGGATCATCCTACAGTGATTTCCAGATTTTGGGTTTTACACAGTATACCACTGGAATCCCGTGTAAATCGTTTTTTGACCATAACTCGCCGCAGAGTGGTCGGATTTGAAATCTGATGATGTCAATCGATTCAGCTCGTCGAGCTGAACAAGAATAAGATTTTTAATTCTAGAAAATATCAATAGGAGAAGAGAAAAACCTAACTCGCTTATATGGCGTCCACAGCGAATCTAAAGGTGTATATAGACGAATATGACTATCAATTTTTTTGACCCTCGAGAGCGGTCGTAGACGTTTTTATCGTCTGTGGACACAAAATAAGTATACTGGCCGAGTTCCAGCTCGATCGGATCATCCTACAGTGATTTCCAGATTTTGGGTTTTACACAGTATACCACTGGAATCCCGTGTAAATCGTTTTTTGACCATAACTCGCCGCAGAGTGGTCGGATTTGAAATCTGATGATGTCAATCGATTCAGCTCGTCGAGCTGAACAAGAATAAGATTTTTAATTCTAGAAAATATCAATAGGAGAAGAGAAAAACCTAACTCGCTTATATGGCGTCCCACAGCGAATCTAAAGGTGTATATAGACGAATATGACTATCAATTTTTTTGACCCTCGAGAGCGGTCGTAGACGTTTTTATCGTCTGTGGACACAAAATAAGTATACTGGCCGAGTTCCAGCTCGATCGGATCATCCTACAGTGATTTCCAGATTTTGGGTTTTACACAGTATACCACTGGAATCCCGTGTAAATCGTTTTTTGACCATAACTCGCCGCAGAGTGGTCGGATTTGAAATCTGATGATGTCAATCGATTCAGCTCGTCGAGCTGAACAAGAATAAGATTTTTAATTCTAGAAAATATCAATAGGAGAAGAGAAAAACCTAACTCGCTTATATGGCGTCCACAGCGAATCTAAAGGTGTATATAGACGAATATGACTATCAATTTTTTTGACCCTCGAGAGCGGTCGTAGACGTTTTTATCGTCTGTGGACACAAAATAAGTATACTGGCCGAGTTCCAGCTCGATCGGATCATCCTACAGTGATTTCCAGATTTTGGGTTTTACACAGTATACCACTGGAATCCCGTGTAAATCGTTTTTTGACCATAACTCGCCGCAGAGTGGTCGGATTTGAAATCTGATGATGTCAATCGATTCAGCTCGTCGAGCTGAACAAGAATAAGATTTTTAATTCTAGAAAATATCAATAGGAGAAGAGAAAAACCTAACTCGCTTATATGGCGTCCCACAGCGAATCTAAAGGTGTATATAGACGAATATGACTATCAATTTTTTTGACCCTCGAGAGCGGTCGTAGACGTTTTTATCGTCTGTGGACACAAAATAAGTATACTGGCCGAGTTCCAGCTCGATCGGATCATCCTACAGTGATTTCCAATTTTGGGTTTTACACAGTATACCACTGGAATCCCGTGTAAATCGTTTTTTGACCATAACTCGCCGCAGAGTGGTCGGATTTGAAATCTGATGATGTCAATCGATTCAGCTCGTCGAGCTGAACAAGAATAAGATTTTTAATTCTAGAAAATATCAATAGGAGAAGAGAAAAACCTAACTCGCTTATATGGCGTCCCACAGCGAATCTAAAGGTGTATATAGACGAATATGACTATCAATTTTTTTGACCCTCGAGAGCGGTCGTAGACGTTTTTATCGTCTGTGGACACAAAATAAGTATACTGGCCGAGTTCCAGCTCGATCGGATCATCCTACAGTGATTTCCAGATTTTGGGTTTTACACAGTATACCACTGGAATCCCGTGTAAATCGTTTTTTGACCATAACTCGCCGCAGAGTGGTCGGATTTGAAATCTGATGATGTCAATCGATTCAGCTCGTCGAGCTGAACAAGAATAAGATTTTTAATTCTAGAAAATATCAATAGGAGAAGAGAAAAACCTAACTCGCTTATATGGCGTCCCACAGCGAATCTAAAGGTGTATATAGACGAATATGACTATCAATTTTTTTGACCCTCGAGAGCGGTCGTAGACGTTTTTATCGTCATGTGGACACAAAATAAGTATACTGGCCGAGTTCCAGCTCGATCGGATCATCCTACAGTGATTTCCAGATTTTGGGTTTTACACAGTATACCACTGGAATCCCGTGTAAATCGTTTTTTGACCATAACTCGCCGCAGAGTGGTCGGATTTGAAATCTGATGATGTCAATCGATTCAGCTCGTCGAGCTGAACAAGAATAAGATTTTTAATTCTAGAAAATATCAATAGGAGAAGAGAAAAACCTAACTCGCTTATATGGCGTCCACAGCGAATCTAAAGGTGTATATAGACGAATATGACTATCAATTTTTTTGACCCTCGAGAGCGGTCGTAGACGTTTTTATCGTCTGTGGACACAAAATAAGTATACTGGCCGAGTTCCAGCTCGATCGGATCATCCTACAGTGATTTCCAGATTTTGGGTTTTACACAGTATACCACTGGAATCCCGTGTAAATCGTTTTTTGACCATAACTCGCCGCAGAGTGGTCGGATTTGAAATCTGATGATGTCAATCGATTCAGCTCGTCGAGCTGAACAAGAATAAGATTTTTAATTCTAGAAAATATCAATAGGAGAAGAGAAAAACCTAACTCGCTTATATGGCGTCCACAGCGAATCTAAAGGTGTATATAGACGAATATGACTATCAATTTTTTTGACCCTCGAGAGCGGTCGTAGACGTTTTTATCGTCTGTGGACACAAAATAAGTATACTGGCCGAGTTCCAGCTCGATCGGATCATCCTACAGTGATTTCCAATTTTGGGTTTTACACAGTATACCACTGGAATCCCGTGTAAATCGTTTTTTGACCATAACTCGCCGCAGAGTGGTCGGATTTGAAATCTGATGATGTCAATCGATTCAGCTCGTCGAGCTGAACAAGAATAAGATTTTTAATTCTAGAAAATATCAATAGGAGAAGAGAAAAACCTAACTCGCTTATATGGCGTCCACAGCGAATCTAAAGGTGTATATAGACGAATATGACTATCAATTTTTTTGACCCTCGAGAGCGGTCGTAGACGTTTTTATCGTCTGTGGACACAAAATAAGTATACTGGCCGAGTTCCAGCTCGATCGGATCATCCTACAGTGATTTCCAATTTTGGGTTTTACACAGTATACCACTGGAATCCCGTGTAAATCGTTTTTTGACCATAACTCGCCGCAGAGTGGTCGGATTTGAAATCTGATGATGTCAATCGATTCAGCTCGTCGAGCTGAACAAGAATAAGATTTTTAATTCTAGAAAATATCAATAGGAGAAGAGAAAAACCTAACTCGCTTATATGGCGTCCACAGCGAATCTAAAGGTGTATATAGACGAATATGACTATCAATTTTTTTGACCCTCGAGAGCGGTCGTAGACGTTTTTATCGTCATGTGGACACAAAATAAGTATACTGGCCGAGTTCCAGCTCGATCGGATCATCCTACAGTGATTTCCAGATTTTGGGTTTTACACAGTATACCACTGGAATCCCGTGTAAATCGTTTTTTGACCATAACTCGCCGCAGAGTGGTCGGATTTGAAATCTGATGATGTCAATCGATTCAGCTCGTCGAGCTGAACAAGAATAAGATTTTTAATTCTAGAAAATATCAATAGGAGAAGAGAAAAACCTAACTCGCTTATATGGCGTCCACAGCGAATCTAAAGGTGTATATAGACGAATATGACTATCAATTTTTTTGACCCTCGAGAGCGGTCGTAGACGTTTTTATCGTCTGTGGACACAAAATAAGTATACTGGCCGAGTTCCAGCTCGATCGGATCATCCTACAGTGATTTCCAGATTTTGGGTTTTACACAGTATACCACTGGAATCCCGTGTAAATCGTTTTTTGACCATAACTCGCCGCAGAGTGGTCGGATTTGAAATCTGATGATGTCAATCGATTCAGCTCGTCGAGCTGAACAAGAATAAGATTTTTAATTCTAGAAAATATCAATAGGAGAAGAGAAAAACCTAACTCGCTTATATGGCGTCCACAGCGAATCTAAAGGTGTATATAGACGAATATGACTATCAATTTTTTTGACCCTCGAGAGCGGTCGTAGACGTTTTTATCGTCTGTGGACACAAAATAAGTATACTGGCCGAGTTCCAGCTCGATCGGATCATCCTACAGTGATTTCCAATTTTGGGTTTTACACAGTATACCACTGGAATCCCGTGTAAATCGTTTTTTGACCATAACTCGCCGCAGAGTGGTCGGATTTGAAATCTGATGATGTCAATCGATTCAGCTCGTCGAGCTGAACAAGAATAAGATTTTTAATTCTAGAAAATATCAATAGGAGAAGAGAAAAACCTAACTCGCTTATATGGCGTCCACAGCGAATCTAAAGGTGTATATAGACGAATATGACTATCAATTTTTTTGACCCTCGAGAGCGGTCGTAGACGTTTTTATCGTCTGTGGACACAAAATAAGTATACTGGCCGAGTTCCAGCTCGATCGGATCATCCTACAGTGATTTCCAGATTTTGGGTTTTACACAGTATACCACTGGAATCCCGTGTAAATCGTTTTTTGACCATAACTCGCCGCAGAGTGGTCGGATTTGAAATCTGATGATGTCAATCGATTCAGCTCGTCGAGCTGAACAAGAATAAGATTTTTAATTCTAGAAAATATCAATAGGAGAAGAGAAAAACCTAACTCGCTTATATGGCGTCCACAGCGAATCTAAAGGTGTATATAGACGAATATGACTATCAATTTTTTGACCCTCGAGAGCGGTCGTAGACGTTTTTATCGTCTGTGGACACAAAATAAGTATACTGGCCGAGTTCCAGCTCGATCGGATCATCCTACAGTGATTTCCAGATTTTGGGTTTTACACAGTATACCACTGGAATCCCGTGTAAATCGTTTTTTGACCATAACTCGCCGCAGAGTGGTCGGATTTGAAATCTGATGATGTCAATCGATTCAGCTCGTCGAGCTGAACAAGAATAAGATTTTTAATTCTAGAAAATATCAATAGGAGAAGAGAAAAACCTAACTCGCTTATATGGCGTCCACAGCGAATCTAAAGGTGTATATAGACGAATATGACTATCAATTTTTTTGACCCTCGAGAGCGGTCGTAGACGTTTTTATCGTCTGTGGACACAAAATAAGTATACTGGCCGAGTTCCAGCTCGATCGGATCATCCTACAGTGATTTCCAATTTTGGGTTTTACACAGTATACCACTGGAATCCCGTGTAAATCGTTTTTTGACCATAACTCGCCGCAGAGTGGTCGGATTTGAAATCTGATGATGTCAATCGATTCAGCTCGTCGAGCTGAACAAGAATAAGATTTTTAATTCTAGAAAATATCAATAGGAGAAGAGAAAAACCTAACTCGCTTATATGGCGTCCACAGCGAATCTAAAGGTGTATATAGACGAATATGACTATCAATTTTTTTGACCCTCGAGAGCGGTCGTAGACGTTTTTATCGTCTGTGGACACAAAATAAGTATACTGGCCGAGTTCCAGCTCGATCGGATCATCCTACAGTGATTTCCAATTTTGGGTTTTACACAGTATACCACTGGAATCCCGTGTAAATCGTTTTTTGACCATAACTCGCCGCAGAGTGGTCGGATTTGAAATCTGATGATGTCAATCGATTCAGCTCGTCGAGCTGAACAAGAATAAGATTTTTAATTCTAGAAAATATCAATAGGAGAAGAGAAAAACCTAACTCGCTTATATGGCGTCCACAGCGAATCTAAAGGTGTATATAGACGAATATGACTATCAATTTTTTTGACCCTCGAGAGCGGTCGTAGACGTTTTTATCGTCTGTGGACACAAAATAAGTATACTGGCCGAGTTCCAGCTCGATCGGATCATCCTACAGTGATTTCCAATTTTGGGTTTTACACAGTATACCACTGGAATCCCGTGTAAATCGTTTTTTGACCATAACTCGCCGCAGAGTGGTCGGATTTGAAATCTGATGATGTCAATCGATTCAGCTCGTCGAGCTGAACAAGAATAAGATTTTTAATTCTAGAAAATATCAATAGGAGAAGAGAAAAACCTAACTCGCTTATATGGCGTCCACAGCGAATCTAAAGGTGTATATAGACGAATATGACTATCAATTTTTTTGACCCTCGAGAGCGGTCGTAGACGTTTTTATCGTCTGTGGACACAAAATAAGTATACTGGCCGAGTTCCAGCTCGATCGGATCATCCTACAGTGATTTCCAATTTTGGGTTTTACACAGTATACCACTGGAATCCCGTGTAAATCGTTTTTTGACCATAACTCGCCGCAGAGTGGTCGGATTTGAAATCTGATGATGTCAATCGATTCAGCTCGTCGAGCTGAACAAGAATAAGATTTTTAATTCTAGAAAATATCAATAGGAGAAGAGAAAAACCTAACTCGCTTATATGGCGTCCCACAGCGAATCTAAAGGTGTATATAGACGAATATGACTATCAATTTTTTTGACCCTCGAGAGCGGTCGTAGACGTTTTTATCGTCTGTGGACACAAAATAAGTATACTGGCCGAGTTCCAGCTCGATCGGATCATCCTACAGTGATTTCCAGATTTTGGGTTTTACACAGTATACCACTGGAATCCCGTGTAAATCGTTTTTTGACCATAACTCGCCGCAGAGTGGTCGGATTTGAAATCTGATGATGTCAATCGATTCAGCTCGTCGAGCTGAACAAGAATAAGATTTTTAATTCTAGAAAATATCAATAGGAGAAGAGAAAAACCTAACTCGCTTATATGGCGTCCACAGCGAATCTAAAGGTGTATATAGACGAATATGACTATCAATTTTTTTGACCCTCGAGAGCGGTCGTAGACGTTTTTATCGTCATGTGGACACAAATAAGTATACTGGCCGAGTTCCAGCTCGATCGGATCATCCTACAGTGATTTCCAGATTTTGGGTTTTACACAGTATACCACTGGAATCCCGTGTAAATCGTTTTTTGACCATAACTCGCCGCAGAGTGGTCGGATTTGAAATCTGATGATGTCAATCGATTCAGCTCGTCGAGCTGAACAAGAATAAGATTTTTAATTCTAGAAAATATCAATAGGAGAAGAGAAAAACCTAACTCGCTTATATGGCGTCCACAGCGAATCTAAAGGTGTATATAGACGAATATGACTATCAATTTTTTTGACCCTCGAGAGCGGTCGTAGACGTTTTTATCGTCATGTGGACACAAAATAAGTATACTGGCCGAGTTCCAGCTCGATCGGATCATCCTACAGTGATTTCCAATTTTGGGTTTTACACAGTATACCACTGGAATCCCGTGTAAATCGTTTTTTGACCATAACTCGCCGCAGAGTGGTCGGATTTGAAATCTGATGATGTCAATCGATTCAGCTCGTCGAGCTGAACAAGAATAAGATTTTTAATTCTAGAAAATATCAATAGGAGAAGAGAAAAACCTAACTCGCTTATATGGCGTCCACAGCGAATCTAAAGGTGTATATAGACGAATATGACTATCAATTTTTTGACCCTCGAGAGCGGTCGTAGACGTTTTTATCGTCTGTGGACACAAAATAAGTATACTGGCCGAGTTCCAGCTCGATCGGATCATCCTACAGTGATTTCCAATTTTGGGTTTTACACAGTATACCACTGGAATCCCGTGTAAATCGTTTTTTGACCATAACTCGCCGCAGAGTGGTCGGATTTGAAATCTGATGATGTCAATCGATTCAGCTCGTCGAGCTGAACAAGAATAAGATTTTTAATTCTAGAAAATATCAATAGGAGAAGAGAAAAACCTAACTCGCTTATATGGCGTCCACAGCGAATCTAAAGGTGTATATAGACGAATATGACTATCAATTTTTTTGACCCTCGAGAGCGGTCGTAGACGTTTTTATCGTCTGTGGACACAAAATAAGTATACTGGCCGAGTTCCAGCTCGATCGGATCATCCTACAGTGATTTCCAGATTTTGGGTTTTACACAGTATACCACTGGAATCCCGTGTAAATCGTTTTTTGACCATAACTCGCCGCAGAGTGGTCGGATTTGAAATCTGATGATGTCAATCGATTCAGCTCGTCGAGCTGAACAAGAATAAGATTTTTAATTCTAGAAAATATCAATAGGAGAAGAGAAAAACCTAACTCGCTTATATGGCGTCCACAGCGAATCTAAAGGTGTATATAGACGAATATGACTATCAATTTTTTTGACCCTCGAGAGCGGTCGTAGACGTTTTTATCGTCTGTGGACACAAAATAAGTATACTGGCCGAGTTCCAGCTCGATCGGATCATCCTACAGTGATTTCCAGATTTTGGGTTTTACACAGTATACCACTGGAATCCCGTGTAAATCGTTTTTTGACCATAACTCGCCGCAGAGTGGTCGGATTTGAAATCTGATGATGTCAATCGATTCAGCTCGTCGAGCTGAACAAGAATAAGATTTTTAATTCTAGAAAATATCAATAGGAGAAGAGAAAAACCTAACTCGCTTATATGGCGTCCACAGCGAATCTAAAGGTGTATATAGACGAATATGACTATCAATTTTTTGACCCTCGAGAGCGGTCGTAGACGTTTTTATCGTCTGTGGACACAAAATAAGTATACTGGCCGAGTTCCAGCTCGATCGGATCATCCTACAGTGATTTCCAGATTTTGGGTTTTACACAGTATACCACTGGAATCCCGTGTAAATCGTTTTTTGACCATAACTCGCCGCAGAGTGGTCGGATTTGAAATCTGATGATGTCAATCGATTCAGCTCGTCGAGCTGAACAAGAATAAGATTTTTAATTCTAGAAAATATCAATAGGAGAAGAGAAAAACCTAACTCGCTTATATGGCGTCCACAGCGAATCTAAAGGTGTATATAGACGAATATGACTATCAATTTTTTTGACCCTCGAGAGCGGTCGTAGACGTTTTTATCGTCTGTGGACACAAAATAAGTATACTGGCCGAGTTCCAGCTCGATCGGATCATCCTACAGTGATTTCCAGATTTTGGGTTTTACACAGTATACCACTGGAATCCCGTGTAAATCGTTTTTTGACCATAACTCGCCGCAGAGTGGTCGGATTTGAAATCTGATGATGTCAATCGATTCAGCTCGTCGAGCTGAACAAGAATAAGATTTTTAATTCTAGAAAATATCAATAGGAGAAGAGAAAAACCTAACTCGCTTATATGGCGTCCACAGCGAATCTAAAGGTGTATATAGACGAATATGACTATCAATTTTTTTGACCCTCGAGAGCGGTCGTAGACGTTTTTATCGTCTGTGGACACAAAATAAGTATACTGGCCGAGTTCCAGCTCGATCGGATCATCCTACAGTGATTTCCAATTTTGGGTTTTACACAGTATACCACTGGAATCCCGTGTAAATCGTTTTTTGACCATAACTCGCCGCAGAGTGGTCGGATTTGAAATCTGATGATGTCAATCGATTCAGCTCGTCGAGCTGAACAAGAATAAGATTTTTAATTCTAGAAAATATCAATAGGAGAAGAGAAAAACCTAACTCGCTTATATGGCGTCCACAGCGAATCTAAAGGTGTATATAGACGAATATGACTATCAATTTTTTTGACCCTCGAGAGCGGTCGTAGACGTTTTTATCGTCTGTGGACACAAAATAAGTATACTGGCCGAGTTCCAGCTCGATCGGATCATCCTACAGTGATTTCCAGATTTTGGGTTTTACACAGTATACCACTGGAATCCCGTGTAAATCGTTTTTTGACCATAACTCGCCGCAGAGTGGTCGGATTTGAAATCTGATGATGTCAATCGATTCAGCTCGTCGAGCTGAACAAGAATAAGATTTTTAATTCTAGAAAATATCAATAGGAGAAGAGAAAAACCTAACTCGCTTATATGGCGTCCACAGCGAATCTAAAGGTGTATATAGACGAATATGACTATCAATTTTTTGACCCTCGAGAGCGGTCGTAGACGTTTTTATCGTCTGTGGACACAAATAAGTATACTGGCCGAGTTCCAGCTCGATCGGATCATCCTACAGTGATTTCCAATTTTGGGTTTTACACAGTATACCACTGGAATCCCGTGTAAATCGTTTTTTGACCATAACTCGCCGCAGAGTGGTCGGATTTGAAATCTGATGATGTCAATCGATTCAGCTCGTCGAGCTGAACAAGAATAAGATTTTTAATTCTAGAAAATATCAATAGGAGAAGAGAAAAACCTAACTCGCTTATATGGCGTCCACAGCGAATCTAAAGGTGTATATAGACGAATATGACTATCAATTTTTTTGACCCTCGAGAGCGGTCGTAGACGTTTTTATCGTCTGTGGACACAAAATAAGTATACTGGCCGAGTTCCAGCTCGATCGGATCATCCTACAGTGATTTCCAATTTTGGGTTTTACACAGTATACCACTGGAATCCCGTGTAAATCGTTTTTTGACCATAACTCGCCGCAGAGTGGTCGGATTTGAAATCTGATGATGTCAATCGATTCAGCTCGTCGAGCTGAACAAGAATAAGATTTTTAATTCTAGAAAATATCAATAGGAGAAGAGAAAACCTAACTCGCTTATATGGCGTCCACAGCGAATCTAAAGGTGTATATAGACGAATATGACTATCAATTTTTTGACCCTCGAGAGCGGTCGTAGACGTTTTTATCGTCTGTGGACACAAAATAAGTATACTGGCCGAGTTCCAGCTCGATCGGATCATCCTACAGTGATTTCCAATTTTGGGTTTTACACAGTATACCACTGGAATCCCGTGTAAATCGTTTTTTGACCATAACTCGCCGCAGAGTGGTCGGATTTGAAATCTGATGATGTCAATCGATTCAGCTCGTCGAGCTGAACAAGAATAAGATTTTTAATTCTAGAAAATATCAATAGGAGAAGAGAAAAACCTAACTCGCTTATATGGCGTCCACAGCGAATCTAAAGGTGTATATAGACGAATATGACTATCAATTTTTTTGACCCTCGAGAGCGGTCGTAGACGTTTTTATCGTCTGTGGACACAAAATAAGTATACTGGCCGAGTTCCAGCTCGATCGGATCATCCTACAGTGATTTCCAATTTTGGGTTTTACACAGTATACCACTGGAATCCCGTGTAAATCGTTTTTTGACCATAACTCGCCGCAGAGTGGTCGGATTTGAAATCTGATGATGTCAATCGATTCAGCTCGTCGAGCTGAACAAGAATAAGATTTTTAATTCTAGAAAATATCAATAGGAGAAGAGAAAAACCTAACTCGCTTATATGGCGTCCACAGCGAATCTAAAGGTGTATATAGACGAATATGACTATCAATTTTTTGACCCTCGAGAGCGGTCGTAGACGTTTTTATCGTCTGTGGACACAAATAAGTATACTGGCCGAGTTCCAGCTCGATCGGATCATCCTACAGTGATTTCCAGATTTTGGGTTTTACACAGTATACCACTGGAATCCCGTGTAAATCGTTTTTTGACCATAACTCGCCGCAGAGTGGTCGGATTTGAAATCTGATGATGTCAATCGATTCAGCTCGTCGAGCTGAACAAGAATAAGATTTTTAATTCTAGAAAATATCAATAGGAGAAGAGAAAAACCTAACTCGCTTATATGGCGTCCACAGCGAATCTAAAGGTGTATATAGACGAATATGACTATCAATTTTTTGACCCTCGAGAGCGGTCGTAGACGTTTTATCGTCATGTGGACACAAAATAAGTATACTGGCCGAGTTCCAGCTCGATCGGATCATCCTACAGTGATTTCCAGATTTTGGGTTTTACACAGTATACCACTGGAATCCCGTGTAAATCGTTTTTTGACCATAACTCGCCGCAGAGTGGTCGGATTTGAAATCTGATATGTCAATCGATTCAGCTCGTCGAGCTGAACAAGAATAAGATTTTTAATTCTAGAAAATATCAATAGGAGAAGAGAAAAACCTAACTCGCTTATATGGCGTCCACAGCGAATCTAAAGGTGTATATAGACGAATATGACTATCAATTTTTTTGACCCTCGAGAGCGGTCGTAGACGTTTTTATCGTCTGTGGACACAAAATAAGTATACTGGCCGAGTTCCAGCTCGATCGGATCATCCTACAGTGATTTCCAGATTTTGGGTTTTACACAGTATACCACTGGAATCCCGTGTAAATCGTTTTTTGACCATAACTCGCCGCAGAGTGGTCGGATTTGAAATCTGATGATGTCAATCGATTCAGCTCGTCGAGCTGAACAAGAATAAGATTTTAATTCTAGAAAATATCAATAGGAGAAGAGAAAACCTAACTCGCTTATATGGCGTCCACAGCGAATCTAAAGGTGTATATAGACGAATATGACTATCAATTTTTTGACCCTCGAGAGCGGTCGTAGACGTTTTTATCGTCTGTGGACACAAAATAAGTATACTGGCCGAGTTCCAGCTCGATCGGATCATCCTACAGTGATTTCCAATTTTGGGTTTTACACAGTATACCACTGGAATCCCGTGTAAATCGTTTTTTGACCATAACTCGCCGCAGAGTGGTCGGATTTGAAATCTGATGATGTCAATCGATTCAGCTCGTCGAGCTGAACAAGAATAAGATTTTTAATTCTAGAAAATATCAATAGGAGAAGAGAAAACCTAACTCGCTTATATGGCGTCCACAGCGAATCTAAAGGTGTATATAGACGAATATGACTATCAATTTTTTTGACCCTCGAGAGCGGTCGTAGACGTTTTTATCGTCTGTGGACACAAAATAAGTATACTGGCCGAGTTCCAGCTCGATCGGATCATCCTACAGTGATTTCCAATTTTGGGTTTTACACAGTATACCACTGGAATCCCGTGTAAATCGTTTTTTGACCATAACTCGCCGCAGAGTGGTCGGATTTGAAATCTGATGATGTCAATCGATTCAGCTCGTCGAGCTGAACAAGAATAAGATTTTTAATTCTAGAAAATATCAATAGGAGAAGAGAAAAACCTAACTCGCTTATATGGCGTCCACAGCGAATCTAAAGGTGTATATAGACGAATATGACTATCAATTTTTTTGACCCTCGAGAGCGGTCGTAGACGTTTTTATCGTCTGTGGACACAAAATAAGTATACTGGCCGAGTTCCAGCTCGATCGGATCATCCTACAGTGATTTCCAGATTTTGGGTTTTACACAGTATACCACTGGAATCCCGTGTAAATCGTTTTTTGACCATAACTCGCCGCAGAGTGGTCGGATTTGAAATCTGATGATGTCAATCGATTCAGCTCGTCGAGCTGAACAAGAATAAGATTTTTAATTCTAGAAATATCAATAGGAGAAGAGAAAAACCTAACTCGCTTATATGGCGTCCACAGCGAATCTAAAGGTGTATATAGACGAATATGACTATCAATTTTTTGACCCTCGAGAGCGGTCGTAGACGTTTTTATCGTCTGTGGACACAAAATAAGTATACTGGCCGAGTTCCAGCTCGATCGGATCATCCTACAGTGATTTCCAATTTTGGGTTTTACACAGTATACCACTGGAATCCCGTGTAAATCGTTTTTTGACCATAACTCGCCGCAGAGTGGTCGGATTTGAAATCTGATGATGTCAATCGATTCAGCTCGTCGAGCTGAACAAGAATAAGATTTTTAATTCTAGAAAATATCAATAGGAGAAGAGAAAACCTAACTCGCTTATATGGCGTCCACAGCGAATCTAAAGGTGTATATAGACGAATATGACTATCAATTTTTTTGACCCTCGAGAGCGGTCGTAGACGTTTTTATCGTCTGTGGACACAAAATAAGTATACTGGCCGAGTTCCAGCTCGATCGGATCATCCTACAGTGATTTCCAGATTTTGGGTTTTACACAGTATACCACTGGAATCCCGTGTAAATCGTTTTTTGACCATAACTCGCCGCAGAGTGGTCGGATTTGAAATCTGATGATGTCAATCGATTCAGCTCGTCGAGCTGAACAAGAATAAGATTTTTAATTCTAGAAATATCAATAGGAGAAGAGAAAAACCTAACTCGCTTATATGGCGTCCACAGCGAATCTAAAGGTGTATATAGACGAATATGACTATCAATTTTTTTGACCCTCGAGAGCGGTCGTAGACGTTTTTATCGTCTGTGGACACAAAATAAGTATACTGGCCGAGTTCCAGCTCGATCGGATCATCCTACAGTGATTTCCAGATTTTGGGTTTTACACAGTATACCACTGGAATCCCGTGTAAATCGTTTTTTGACCATAACTCGCCGCAGAGTGGTCGGATTTGAAATCTGATGATGTCAATCGATTCAGCTCGTCGAGCTGAACAAGAATAAGATTTTAATTCTAGAAATATCAATAGGAGAAGAGAAAACCTAACTCGCTTATATGGCGTCCACAGCGAATCTAAAGGTGTATATAGACGAATATGACTATCAATTTTTTTGACCCTCGAGAGCGGTCGTAGACGTTTTTATCGTCTGTGGACACAAAATAAGTATACTGGCCGAGTTCCAGCTCGATCGGATCATCCTACAGTGATTTCCAATTTTGGGTTTTACACAGTATACCACTGGAATCCCGTGTAAATCGTTTTTTGACCATAACTCGCCGCAGAGTGGTCGGATTTGAAATCTGATGATGTCAATCGATTCAGCTCGTCGAGCTGAACAAGAATAAGATTTTTAATTCTAGAAAATATCAATAGGAGAAGAGAAAACCTAACTCGCTTATATGGCGTCCACAGCGAATCTAAAGGTGTATATAGACGAATATGACTATCAATTTTTTTGACCCTCGAGAGCGGTCGTAGACGTTTTTATCGTCTGTGGACACAAAATAAGTATACTGGCCGAGTTCCAGCTCGATCGGATCATCCTACAGTGATTTCCAGATTTTGGGTTTTACACAGTATACCACTGGAATCCCGTGTAAATCGTTTTTTGACCATAACTCGCCGCAGAGTGGTCGGATTTGAAATCTGATGATGTCAATCGATTCAGCTCGTCGAGCTGAACAAGAATAAGATTTTTAATTCTAGAAATATCAATAGGAGAAGAGAAAACCTAACTCGCTTATATGGCGTCCACAGCGAATCTAAAGGTGTATATAGACGAATATGACTATCAATTTTTTGACCTCGAGAGCGGTCGTAGACGTTTTTATCGTCTGTGGACACAAAATAAGTATACTGGCCGAGTTCCAGCTCGATCGGATCATCCTACAGTGATTTCCAGATTTTGGGTTTTACACAGTATACCACTGGAATCCCGTGTAAATCGTTTTTTGACCATAACTCGCCGCAGAGTGGTCGGATTTGAAATCTGATGATGTCAATCGATTCAGCTCGTCGAGCTGAACAAGAATAAGATTTTTAATTCTAGAAATATCAATAGGAGAAGAGAAAAACCTAACTCGCTTATATGGCGTCCACAGCGAATCTAAAGGTGTATATAGACGAATATGACTATCAATTTTTTTGACCCTCGAGAGCGGTCGTAGACGTTTTTATCGTCATGTGGACACAAAATAAGTATACTGGCCGAGTTCCAGCTCGATCGGATCATCCTACAGTGATTTCCAGATTTTGGGTTTTACACAGTATACCACTGGAATCCCGTGTAAATCGTTTTTTGACCATAACTCGCCGCAGAGTGGTCGGATTTGAAATCTGATGATGTCAATCGATTCAGCTCGTCGAGCTGAACAAGAATAAGATTTTTAATTCTAGAAAATATCAATAGGAGAAGAGAAAAACCTAACTCGCTTATATGGCGTCCACAGCGAATCTAAAGGTGTATATAGACGAATATGACTATCAATTTTTTTGACCCTCGAGAGCGGTCGTAGACGTTTTTATCGTCTGTGGACACAAAATAAGTATACTGGCCGAGTTCCAGCTCGATCGGATCATCCTACAGTGATTTCCAGATTTTGGGTTTTACACAGTATACCACTGGAATCCCGTGTAAATCGTTTTTTGACCATAACTCGCCGCAGAGTGGTCGGATTTGAAATCTGATGATGTCAATCGATTCAGCTCGTCGAGCTGAACAAGAATAAGATTTTTAATTCTAGAAAATATCAATAGGAGAAGAGAAAAACCTAACTCGCTTATATGGCGTCCACAGCGAATCTAAAGGTGTATATAGACGAATATGACTATCAATTTTTTGACCCTCGAGAGCGGTCGTAGACGTTTTTATCGTCATGTGGACACAAATAAGTATACTGGCCGAGTTCCAGCTCGATCGGATCATCCTACAGTGATTTCCAATTTTGGGTTTTACACAGTATACCACTGGAATCCCGTGTAAATCGTTTTTTGACCATAACTCGCCGCAGAGTGGTCGGATTTGAAATCTGATGATGTCAATCGATTCAGCTCGTCGAGCTGAACAAGAATAAGATTTTTAATTCTAGAAAATATCAATAGGAGAAGAGAAAACCTAACTCGCTTATATGGCGTCCACAGCGAATCTAAAGGTGTATATAGACGAATATGACTATCAATTTTTTTGACCCTCGAGAGCGGTCGTAGACGTTTTTATCGTCTGTGGACACAAAATAAGTATACTGGCCGAGTTCCAGCTCGATCGGATCATCCTACAGTGATTTCCAATTTTGGGTTTTACACAGTATACCACTGGAATCCCGTGTAAATCGTTTTTTGACCATAACTCGCCGCAGAGTGGTCGGATTTGAAATCTGATGATGTCAATCGATTCAGCTCGTCGAGCTGAACAAGAATAAGATTTTTAATTCTAGAAAATATCAATAGGAGAAGAGAAAACCTAACTCGCTTATATGGCGTCCACAGCGAATCTAAAGGTGTATATAGACGAATATGACTATCAATTTTTTTGACCCTCGAGAGCGGTCGTAGACGTTTTTATCGTCTGTGGACACAAATAAGTATACTGGCCGAGTTCCAGCTCGATCGGATCATCCTACAGTGATTTCCAGAATTTGGGTTTTACACAGTATACCACTGGAATCCCGTGTAAATCGTTTTTTGACCATAACTCGCCGCAGAGTGGTCGGATTTGAAATCTGATGATGTCAATCGATTCAGCTCGTCGAGCTGAACAAGAATAAGATTTTTAATTCTAGAAATATCAATAGGAGAAGAGAAAAACCTAACTCGCTTATATGGCGTCCACAGCGAATCTAAAGGTGTATATAGACGAATATGACTATCAATTTTTTGACCCTCGAGAGCGGTCGTAGACGTTTTTATCGTCTGTGGACACAAAATAAGTATACTGGCCGAGTTCCAGCTCGATCGGATCATCCTACAGTGATTTCCAGATTTTGGGTTTTACACAGTATACCACTGGAATCCCGTGTAAATCGTTTTTTGACCATAACTCGCCGCAGAGTGGTCGGATTTGAAATCTGATGATGTCAATCGATTCAGCTCGTCGAGCTGAACAAGAATAAGATTTTTAATTCTAGAAAATATCAATAGGAGAAGAGAAAAACCTAACTCGCTTATATGGCGTCCACAGCGAATCTAAAGGTGTATATAGACGAATATGACTATCAATTTTTTGACCCTCGAGAGCGGTCGTAGACGTTTTTATCGTCATGTGGACACAAAATAAGTATACTGGCCGAGTTCCAGCTCGATCGGATCATCCTACAGTGATTTCCAGATTTTGGGTTTTACACAGTATACCACTGGAATCCCGTGTAAATCGTTTTTTGACCATAACTCGCCGCAGAGTGGTCGGATTTGAAATCTGATGATGTCAATCGATTCAGCTCGTCGAGCTGAACAAGAATAAGATTTTTAATTCTAGAAAATATCAATAGGAGAAGAGAAAACCTAACTCGCTTATATGGCGTCCACAGCGAATCTAAAGGTGTATATAGACGAATATGACTATCAATTTTTTGACCCTCGAGAGCGGTCGTAGACGTTTTTATCGTCATGTGGACACAAAATAAGTATACTGGCCGAGTTCCAGCTCGATCGGATCATCCTACAGTGATTTCCAATTTTGGGTTTTACACAGTATACCACTGGAATCCCGTGTAAATCGTTTTTTGACCATAACTCGCCGCAGAGTGGTCGGATTTGAAATCTGATGATGTCAATCGATTCAGCTCGTCGAGCTGAACAAGAATAAGATTTTTAATTCTAGAAAATATCAATAGGAGAAGAGAAAAACCTAACTCGCTTATATGGCGTCCACAGCGAATCTAAAGGTGTATATAGACGAATATGACTATCAATTTTTTTGACCCTCGAGAGCGGTCGTAGACGTTTTTATCGTCTGTGGACACAAAATAAGTATACTGGCCGAGTTCCAGCTCGATCGGATCATCCTACAGTGATTTCCAATTTTGGGTTTTACACAGTATACCACTGGAATCCCGTGTAAATCGTTTTTTGACCATAACTCGCCGCAGAGTGGTCGGATTTGAAATCTGATGATGTCAATCGATTCAGCTCGTCGAGCTGAACAAGAATAAGATTTTTAATTCTAGAAATATCAATAGGAGAAGAGAAAAACCTAACTCGCTTATATGGCGTCCACAGCGAATCTAAAGGTGTATATAGACGAATATGACTATCAATTTTTTGACCCTCGAGAGCGGTCGTAGACGTTTTTATCGTCTGTGGACACAAAATAAGTATACTGGCCGAGTTCCAGCTCGATCGGATCATCCTACAGTGATTTCCAGATTTTGGGTTTTACACAGTATACCACTGGAATCCCGTGTAAATCGTTTTTTGACCATAACTCGCCGCAGAGTGGTCGGATTTGAAATCTGATGATGTCAATCGATTCAGCTCGTCGAGCTGAACAAGAATAAGATTTTTAATTCTAGAAATATCAATAGGAGAAGAGAAAAACCTAACTCGCTTATATGGCGTCCACAGCGAATCTAAAGGTGTATATAGACGAATATGACTATCAATTTTTTTGACCCTCGAGAGCGGTCGTAGACGTTTTTATCGTCATGTGGACACAAAATAAGTATACTGGCCGAGTTCCAGCTCGATCGGATCATCCTACAGTGATTTCCAATTTTGGGTTTTACACAGTATACCACTGGAATCCCGTGTAAATCGTTTTTTGACCATAACTCGCCGCAGAGTGGTCGGATTTGAAATCTGATGATGTCAATCGATTCAGCTCGTCGAGCTGAACAAGAATAAGATTTTTAATTCTAGAAAATATCAATAGGAGAAGAGAAAAACCTAACTCGCTTATATGGCGTCCACAGCGAATCTAAAGGTGTATATAGACGAATATGACTATCAATTTTTTTGACCCTCGAGAGCGGTCGTAGACGTTTTTATCGTCTGTGGACACAAAATAAGTATACTGGCCGAGTTCCAGCTCGATCGGATCATCCTACAGTGATTTCCAATTTTGGGTTTTACACAGTATACCACTGGAATCCCGTGTAAATCGTTTTTTGACCATAACTCGCCGCAGAGTGGTCGGATTTGAAATCTGATGATGTCAATCGATTCAGCTCGTCGAGCTGAACAAGAATAAGATTTTTAATTCTAGAAAATATCAATAGGAGAAGAGAAAAACCTAACTCGCTTATATGGCGTCCACAGCGAATCTAAAGGTGTATATAGACGAATATGACTATCAATTTTTTTGACCTCGAGAGCGGTCGTAGACGTTTTTATCGTCTGTGGACACAAAATAAGTATACTGGCCGAGTTCCAGCTCGATCGGATCATCCTACAGTGATTTCCAATTTTGGGTTTTACACAGTATACCACTGGAATCCCGTGTAAATCGTTTTTTGACCATAACTCGCCGCAGAGTGGTCGGATTTGAAATCTGATGATGTCAATCGATTCAGCTCGTCGAGCTGAACAAGAATAAGATTTTTAATTCTAGAAAATATCAATAGGAGAAGAGAAAAACCTAACTCGCTTATATGGCGTCCACAGCGAATCTAAAGGTGTATATAGACGAATATGACTATCAATTTTTTTGACCCTCGAGAGCGGTCGTAGACGTTTTTATCGTCTGTGGACACAAAATAAGTATACTGGCCGAGTTCCAGCTCGATCGGATCATCCTACAGTGATTTCCAATTTTGGGTTTTACACAGTATACCACTGGAATCCCGTGTAAATCGTTTTTTGACCATAACTCGCCGCAGAGTGGTCGGATTTGAAATCTGATGATGTCAATCGATTCAGCTCGTCGAGCTGAACAAGAATAAGATTTTTAATTCTAGAAAATATCAATAGGAGAAGAGAAAAACCTAACTCGCTTATATGGCGTCCACAGCGAATCTAAAGGTGTATATAGACGAATATGACTATCAATTTTTTTGACCCTCGAGAGCGGTCGTAGACGTTTTTATCGTCTGTGGACACAAAATAAGTATACTGGCCGAGTTCCAGCTCGATCGGATCATCCTACAGTGATTTCCAATTTTGGGTTTTACACAGTATACCACTGGAATCCCGTGTAAATCGTTTTTTGACCATAACTCGCCGCAGAGTGGTCGGATTTGAAATCTGATGATGTCAATCGATTCAGCTCGTCGAGCTGAACAAGAATAAGATTTTTAATTCTAGAAAATATCAATAGGAGAAGAGAAAAACCTAACTCGCTTATATGGCGTCCACAGCGAATCTAAAGGTGTATATAGACGAATATGACTATCAATTTTTTGACCCTCGAGAGCGGTCGTAGACGTTTTTATCGTCTGTGGACACAAAATAAGTATACTGGCCGAGTTCCAGCTCGATCGGATCATCCTACAGTGATTTCCAATTTTGGGTTTTACACAGTATACCACTGGAATCCCGTGTAAATCGTTTTTTGACCATAACTCGCCGCAGAGTGGTCGGATTTGAAATCTGATGATGTCAATCGATTCAGCTCGTCGAGCTGAACAAGAATAAGATTTTTAATTCTAGAAAATATCAATAGGAGAAGAGAAAAACCTAACTCGCTTATATGGCGTCCACAGCGAATCTAAAGGTGTATATAGACGAATATGACTATCAATTTTTTTGACCCTCGAGAGCGGTCGTAGACGTTTTTATCGTCTGTGGACACAAAATAAGTATACTGGCCGAGTTCCAGCTCGATCGGATCATCCTACAGTGATTTCCAATTTTGGGTTTTACACAGTATACCACTGGAATCCCGTGTAAATCGTTTTTTGACCATAACTCGCCGCAGAGTGGTCGGATTTGAAATCTGATGATGTCAATCGATTCAGCTCGTCGAGCTGAACAAGAATAAGATTTTTAATTCTAGAAAATATCAATAGGAGAAGAGAAAACCTAACTCGCTTATATGGCGTCCACAGCGAATCTAAAGGTGTATATAGACGAATATGACTATCAATTTTTTTGACCTCGAGAGCGGTCGTAGACGTTTTTATCGTCTGTGGACACAAAATAAGTATACTGGCCGAGTTCCAGCTCGATCGGATCATCCTACAGTGATTTCCAATTTTGGGTTTTACACAGTATACCACTGGAATCCCGTGTAAATCGTTTTTTGACCATAACTCGCCGCAGAGTGGTCGGATTTGAAATCTGATGATGTCAATCGATTCAGCTCGTCGAGCTGAACAAGAATAAGATTTTTAATTCTAGAAAATATCAATAGGAGAAGAGAAAACCTAACTCGCTTATATGGCGTCCACAGCGAATCTAAAGGTGTATATAGACGAATATGACTATCAATTTTTTTGACCCTCGAGAGCGGTCGTAGACGTTTTTATCGTCTGTGGACACAAAATAAGTATACTGGCCGAGTTCCAGCTCGATCGGATCATCCTACAGTGATTTCCAATTTTGGGTTTTACACAGTATACCACTGGAATCCCGTGTAAATCGTTTTTTGACCATAACTCGCCGCAGAGTGGTCGGATTTGAAATCTGATGATGTCAATCGATTCAGCTCGTCGAGCTGAACAAGAATAAGATTTTTAATTCTAGAAAATATCAATAGGAGAAGAGAAAAACCTAACTCGCTTATATGGCGTCCACAGCGAATCTAAAGGTGTATATAGACGAATATGACTATCAATTTTTTTGACCCTCGAGAGCGGTCGTAGACGTTTTTATCGTCTGTGGACACAAAATAAGTATACTGGCCGAGTTCCAGCTCGATCGGATCATCCTACAGTGATTTCCAATTTTGGGTTTTACACAGTATACCACTGGAATCCCGTGTAAATCGTTTTTTGACCATAACTCGCCGCAGAGTGGTCGGATTTGAAATCTGATGATGTCAATCGATTCAGCTCGTCGAGCTGAACAAGAATAAGATTTTTAATTCTAGAAAATATCAATAGGAGAAGAGAAAAACCTAACTCGCTTATATGGCGTCCACAGCGAATCTAAAGGTGTATATAGACGAATATGACTATCAATTTTTTTGACCCTCGAGAGCGGTCGTAGACGTTTTTATCGTCTGTGGACACAAAATAAGTATACTGGCCGAGTTCCAGCTCGATCGGATCATCCTACAGTGATTTCCAGATTTTGGGTTTTACACAGTATACCACTGGAATCCCGTGTAAATCGTTTTTTGACCATAACTCGCCGCAGAGTGGTCGGATTTGAAATCTGATGATGTCAATCGATTCAGCTCGTCGAGCTGAACAAGAATAAGATTTTTAATTCTAGAAAATATCAATAGGAGAAGAGAAAACCTAACTCGCTTATATGGCGTCCACAGCGAATCTAAAGGTGTATATAGACGAATATGACTATCAATTTTTTTGACCCTCGAGAGCGGTCGTAGACGTTTTTATCGTCTGTGGACACAAAATAAGTATACTGGCCGAGTTCCAGCTCGATCGGATCATCCTACAGTGATTTCCAATTTTGGGTTTTACACAGTATACCACTGGAATCCCGTGTAAATCGTTTTTTGACCATAACTCGCCGCAGAGTGGTCGGATTTGAAATCTGATGATGTCAATCGATTCAGCTCGTCGAGCTGAACAAGAATAAGATTTTTAATTCTAGAAAATATCAATAGGAGAAGAGAAAAACCTAACTCGCTTATATGGCGTCCACAGCGAATCTAAAGGTGTATATAGACGAATATGACTATCAATTTTTTGACCCTCGAGAGCGGTCGTAGACGTTTTTATCGTCATGTGGACACAAAATAAGTATACTGGCCGAGTTCCAGCTCGATCGGATCATCCTACAGTGATTTCCAATTTTGGGTTTTACACAGTATACCACTGGAATCCCGTGTAAATCGTTTTTTGACCATAACTCGCCGCAGAGTGGTCGGATTTGAAATCTGATGATGTCAATCGATTCAGCTCGTCGAGCTGAACAAGAATAAGATTTTTAATTCTAGAAAATATCAATAGGAGAAGAGAAAAACCTAACTCGCTTATATGGCGTCCACAGCGAATCTAAAGGTGTATATAGACGAATATGACTATCAATTTTTTTGACCCTCGAGAGCGGTCGTAGACGTTTTTATCGTCTGTGGACACAAAATAAGTATACTGGCCGAGTTCCAGCTCGATCGGATCATCCTACAGTGATTTCCAATTTTGGGTTTTACACAGTATACCACTGGAATCCCGTGTAAATCGTTTTTTGACCATAACTCGCCGCAGAGTGGTCGGATTTGAAATCTGATGATGTCAATCGATTCAGCTCGTCGAGCTGAACAAGAATAAGATTTTTAATTCTAGAAAATATCAATAGGAGAAGAGAAAAACCTAACTCGCTTATATGGCGTCCACAGCGAATCTAAAGGTGTATATAGACGAATATGACTATCAATTTTTTTGACCCTCGAGAGCGGTCGTAGACGTTTTTATCGTCTGTGGACACAAAATAAGTATACTGGCCGAGTTCCAGCTCGATCGGATCATCCTACAGTGATTTCCAATTTTGGGTTTTACACAGTATACCACTGGAATCCCGTGTAAATCGTTTTTTGACCATAACTCGCCGCAGAGTGGTCGGATTTGAAATCTGATGATGTCAATCGATTCAGCTCGTCGAGCTGAACAAGAATAAGATTTTTAATTCTAGAAAATATCAATAGGAGAAGAGAAAAACCTAACTCGCTTATATGGCGTCCACAGCGAATCTAAAGGTGTATATAGACGAATATGACTATCAATTTTTTGACCCTCGAGAGCGGTCGTAGACGTTTTTATCGTCTGTGGACACAAAATAAGTATACTGGCCGAGTTCCAGCTCGATCGGATCATCCTACAGTGATTTCCAATTTTGGGTTTTACACAGTATACCACTGGAATCCCGTGTAAATCGTTTTTTGACCATAACTCGCCGCAGAGTGGTCGGATTTGAAATCTGATGATGTCAATCGATTCAGCTCGTCGAGCTGAACAAGAATAAGATTTTTAATTCTAGAAAATATCAATAGGAGAAGAGAAAAACCTAACTCGCTTATATGGCGTCCACAGCGAATCTAAAGGTGTATATAGACGAATATGACTATCAATTTTTTTGACCCTCGAGAGCGGTCGTAGACGTTTTTATCGTCTGTGGACACAAAATAAGTATACTGGCCGAGTTCCAGCTCGATCGGATCATCCTACAGTGATTTCCAATTTTGGGTTTTACACAGTATACCACTGGAATCCCGTGTAAATCGTTTTTTGACCATAACTCGCCGCAGAGTGGTCGGATTTGAAATCTGATGATGTCAATCGATTCAGCTCGTCGAGCTGAACAAGAATAAGATTTTTAATTCTAGAAAATATCAATAGGAGAAGAGAAAAACCTAACTCGCTTATATGGCGTCCCACAGCGAATCTAAAGGTGTATATAGACGAATATGACTATCAATTTTTTGACCCTCGAGAGCGGTCGTAGACGTTTTTATCGTCTGTGGACACAAAATAAGTATACTGGCCGAGTTCCAGCTCGATCGGATCATCCTACAGTGATTTCCAATTTTGGGTTTTACACAGTATACCACTGGAATCCCGTGTAAATCGTTTTTGACCATAACTCGCCGCAGAGTGGTCGGATTTGAAATCTGATGATGTCAATCGATTCAGCTCGTCGAGCTGAACAAGAATAAGATTTTAATTCTAGAAAATATCAATAGGAGAAGAGAAAAACCTAACTCGCTTATATGGCGTCCACAGCGAATCTAAAGGTGTATATAGACGAATATGACTATCAATTTTTTTGACCCTCGAGAGCGGTCGTAGACGTTTTTATCGTCATGTGGACACAAAATAAGTATACTGGCCGAGTTCCAGCTCGATCGGATCATCCTACAGTGATTTCCAGATTTTGGGTTTTACACAGTATACCACTGGAATCCCGTGTAAATCGTTTTTTGACCATAACTCGCCGCAGAGTGGTCGGATTTGAAATCTGATGATGTCAATCGATTCAGCTCGTCGAGCTGAACAAGAATAAGATTTTTAATTCTAGAAAATATCAATAGGAGAAGAGAAAAACCTAACTCGCTTATATGGCGTCCACAGCGAATCTAAAGGTGTATATAGACGAATATGACTATCAATTTTTTTGACCCTCGAGAGCGGTCGTAGACGTTTTTATCGTCATGTGGACACAAAATAAGTATACTGGCCGAGTTCCAGCTCGATCGGATCATCCTACAGTGATTTCCAAATTTTGGGTTTTACACAGTATACCACTGGAATCCCGTGTAAATCGTTTTTTGACCATAACTCGCCGCAGAGTGGTCGGATTTGAAATCTGATGATGTCAATCGATTCAGCTCGTCGAGCTGAACAAGAATAAGATTTTTAATTCTAGAAAATATCAATAGGAGAAGAGAAAAACCTAACTCGCTTATATGGCGTCCACAGCGAATCTAAAGGTGTATATAGACGAATATGACTATCAATTTTT
>JAROKO010000012.1:0-85773 GCA_030370435.1 Auanema freiburgensis | reverse complement strand
AGAATAAATACAGTGTGTTTTCATAGTGTAATCGTAGCCCCGTTAGCTCAGTTTGGTAGAGCGTTAGACTTTTAATCTAACGGTCAGGGGTTCGAGCCCCTACGAGGCTAAAGTTTTGATCCATGTCGTGGTTTTCATTTGTTCTTCTTTTATAGCGCTATATCTCTGTTTCCCAAAGACTTGTACAGTTCACAGACGATACGATGATATGATTCCGCTTCAACATTCATCTAGTTCCAGTAAGTTGGTGGAGAATAAATACAGTGTGTTTTCATAGTGTAATCGTAGCCCCGTTAGCTCAGTTTGGTAGAGCGTTAGACTTTTAATCTAACGGTCAGGGGTTCGAGCCCCCTACGAGGCTAAAGTTTTGATCCATGTCGTGGTTTTCATTTTGTTCTTCTTTTATAGCGCCACATCTCTGTTTTCCCAAGATCTGAACAGTTCACAGACGATACGATGATATGATTCCAACTTTCAACATTCATCTAGTTCCAGTAAGTTGGTGAAGAATAAAGACAGTGTGTTTTCATAGTGTATTCGTAGCCCCGTTAGCTCAGTTTGGTAGAGCGTTAGACTTTTAATCTAACGGTCAGGGGTTCGAGCCCCTACGAGGCTAAAGTTTTGATCCATGTCGTGGTTTTCATTTTGTTCTTCTTTTATAGCGCTAATCTCTGTTTTCCCAAGAACTTGTACAGTTCACAGACGATACGATGATATGATTCCGACTATCAACATTCATCTAGTTCCAGTAAGTTGGAGGAGAATAAATACAGTGTGTTTTCATAGTGTAATCGTAGCCCCGTTAGCTCAGTTTGGTAGAGCGTTAGACTTTTAATCTAACGGTCAGGGGTTCGAGCCCCCTACGAGGCTAAAGTTTTCATCCACGTCGTGATTCTCATTTTGTTCTTCTTTTATAGCGCCACATCTCTGTTTTCCCAAGATCTGAACAGTTCACAGACGATACGATGATATGATTCCAACTTTCAACATTCATCTAGTTCCAGTAAGTTGGTGAAGAATAAAGACAGTGTGTTTCATAGTGTATTCGTAGCCCCGTTAGCTCAGTTTGGTAGAGCGTTAGACTTTTAATCTAACGGTCAGGGGTTCGAGCCCCCTACGAGGCTAAAGTTTTGATCCATGTCGTGGTTTTCATTTTGTTCTTCTTTTATAGCGCTATATCTCTGTTTTCCCAAGACTTGTACAGTTCACAGACGATACGATGATATGATTCCGACTATCAACATTCATCTAGTTCCAGTAAGTTGGAGGAGAATAAATACAGTGTGTTTTCATAGTGTAATCGTAGCCCCGTTAGCTCAGTTTGGTAGAGCGTTAGACTTTTAATCTAACGGTCAGGGGTTCGAGCCCCCTACGAGGCTAAAGTTTTGATCCACGTCGTGAATCTCATTTTGTTCTTCTTTTATAGCGCCATAGCTCTGTTTTCCCAAGACTTGTACAGTTCACAGACGATACGATGATATGATTCCGACTATCAACATTCATCTAGTTCCAGTAAGTTGGTGGAGAATAAATACAGTGTGTTTTCATAGTGTAATCGTAGCCCCGTTAGCTCAGTTTGGTAGAGCGTTAGACTTTTAATCTAACGGTCAGGGGTTCGAGCCCCCTACGAGGCTAAAGTTTTGATCCATGTCGTGGTTTTCATTTTGTTCTTCTTTTATAGCGCTATATCTCTGTTTTCCCAAGACTTGTACAGTTCACAGACGATACGATGATATGATTCCGACTTTCAACATTCATCTAGTTCCAGTAAGTTGGTGAAGAATAAAGACAGTGTGTTTTCATAGTGTATTCGTAGCCCCGTTAGCTCAGTTTGGTAGAGCGTTAGACTTTTAATCTAACGGTCAGGGGTTCGAGCCCCCTACGAGGCTAAAGTTTTGATCCATGTCATGGTTTTCATTTTGTTCTTCTTTTATAGCGCTATATCTCTGTTTTCCCAAGATCTGAACAGTTCACAGACGATACGATGATATGATTCCAACTTTCAACAATTATCAAGTTCCAGTTAGTTGGTGAAGAATAAAGACAGTGTGTTTTCATAGTGTATTCGTAGCCCCGTTAGCTCAGTTTGGTAGAGCGTTAGATTTTTAATCTAACGGTCAGGGGTTCGAGCCCCCTACGAGGCTAAAGTTTTGATCCACGTCGTGATTTTCATTTTGTTCTTCTTTTATAGCGCCATATCTCTGTTTTCCAAGATCTGAACAGTTCACAGACGATACGATGATATGATTCCAACTTTCAGCAATTATCAAGTTCCAGTTAGTTGGTGAAGAATAAAGACAGTGTGTTTTCATAGTGTATTCGTAGCCCCGTTAGCTCAGTTTGGTAGAGCGTTAGACTTTTAATCTAACGGTCAGGGGTTCGAGCCCCCTACGAGGCTAAAGTTTTGATCCATGTCATGGTTTTCATTTTGTTCTTCTTTTATAGCGCTATATCTCTGTTTTCCCAAAACTTGTACAGTTCACAGACGATACGATGATATGATTCCGACTATCAACATTCATCTAGTTCCAGTAAGTTGGTGGAGAATAAATACAGTGTGTTTTCATAGTGTAATCGTAGCCCCGTTAGCTCAGTTTGGTAGAGCGTTAGACTTTTAATCTAACGGTCAGGGGTTCGAGCCCCCTACGAGGCTAAAGTTTTGATCCATGTCATGGTTTTCATTTTGTTCTTCTTTTATAGCGCTATATCTCTGTTTTCCCAAAACTTGTACAGTTCACAGACGATACGATGATATGATTCCGACTATCAACATTCATCTAGTTCCAGTAAGTTGGTGGAGAATAAATACAGTGTGTTTTCATAGGGTAATCGTAGCCCCGTTAGCTCAGTTTGGTAGAGCGTTAGACTTTTAATCTAACGGTCAGGGGTTCGAGCCCCTACGAGGCTAAAGTTTTCATCCACGTCGTGATTCTCATTTTGTTCTTCTTTTATAGCGCCACATCTCTGTTTTCCCAAGATCTGAACAGTTCACAGACGATACGATGATATGATTCCAACTTTCAACAATTATCAAGTTCCAGTTAGTTGGTGAAGAATAAAGACAGTGTGTTTTCATAGTGTATTCGTAGCCCCGTTAGCTCAGTTTGGTAGAGCGTTAGATTTTTAATCTAACGGTCAGGGGTTCGAGCCCCCTACGAGGCTAAAGTTTTGATCCACGTCGTGATTTTCATTTTGTTCTTCTTTTATAGCGCCATATCTCTGTTTTCCCAAGATCTGAACAGTTCACAGACGATACGATGATATGATTCCAACTTTCAACAATTATCAAGTTCCAGTTAGTTGGTGAAGAATAAAGACAGTGTGTTTTCATAGTGTATTCGTAGCCCCGTTAGCTCAGTTTGGTAGAGCGTTAGACTTTTAATCTAACGGTCAGGGGTTCGAGCCCCCTACGAGGCTAAAGTTTTGATCCACGTCGTGATTCTCATTTTGTTCTTCTTTTATAGCGCCATAGCTCTGTTTTCCCAAGACTTGTACAGTTCACAGACGATACGATGATATGATTCCGACTATCAACATTCATCTAGTTCCAGTAAGTTGGTGGAGAATAAATACAGTGTGTTTTCATAGTGTAATCGTAGCCCCGTTAGCTCAGTTTGGTAGAGCGTTAGACTTTTAATCTAACGGTCAGGGGTTCGAGCCCCCTACGAGGCTAAAGTTTTGATCCATGTCGTGGTTTTCATTTTGTTCTTCTTTTATAGCGCTATATCTCTGTTTTCCCAAGACTTGTACAGTTCACAGACGATACGATGATATGATTCCAACTTTCAACAATTATCAAGTTCCAGTTAGTTGGTGAAGAATAAAGACAGTGTGTTTTCATAGTGTATTCGTAGCCCCGTTAGCTCAGTTTGGTAGAGCGTTAGACTTTTAATCTAACGGTCAGGGGTTCGAGCCCCCTACGAGGCTAAAGTTTTGATCCATGTCATGGTTTTCATTTTGTTCTTCTTTTATAGCGCTATATCTCTGTTTTCCCAAGATCTGAACAGTTCACAGACGATACGATGATATGATTCCAACTTTCAACAATTATCAAGTTCCAGTTAGTTGGTGAAGAATAAAGACAGTGTGTTTTCATAGTGTATTCGTAGCCCCGTTAGCTCAGTTTGGTAGAGCGTTAGACTTTTAATCTAACGGTCAGGGGTTCGAGCCCCCTACGAGGCTAAAGTTTTGATCCATGTCATGGTTTTCATTTTGTTCTTCTTTCATAGCGCTATATCTCTGTTTTCCCAAAACTTGTACAGTTCACAGACGATACGATGATATGATTCCGACTATCAACATTCATCTAGTTCCAGTAAGTTGGAGGAGAATAAATACAGTGTGTTTTCATAGTGTAATCGTAGCCCCGTTAGCTCAGTTTGGTAGAGCGTTAGACTTTTAATCTAACGGTCAGGGGTTCGAGCCCCCTACGAGGCTAAAGTTTTGATCCATGTCATGGTTTTCATTTTGTTCTTCTTTTATAGCGCTATATCTCTGTTTTCCCAAAACTTGTACAGTTCACAGACGATACGATGATATGATTCCGACTATCAACATTCATCTAGTTCCAGTAAGTTGGTGGAGAATAAATACAGTGTGTTTTCATAGTGTAATCGTAGCCCCGTTAGCTCAGTTTGGTAGAGCGTTAGACTTTTAATCTAACGGTCAGGGGTTCGAGCCCCCTACGAGGCTAAAGTTTTGATCCATGTCATGGTTTTCATTTTGTTCTTCTTTTATAGCGCTATATCTCTGTTTTCCCAAAACTTGTACAGTTCACAGACGATACGATGATATGATTCCGACTATCAACATTCATCTAGTTCCAGTAAGTTGGTGGAGAATAAATACAGTGTGTTTTCATAGTGTAATCGTAGCCCCGTTAGCTCAGTTTGGTAGAGCGTTAGACTTTTAATCTAACGGTCAGGGGTTCGAGCCCCCTACGAGGCTAAAGTTTTCATCCACGTCGTGATTCTCATTTTGTTCTTCTTTTATAGCGCCACATCTCTGTTTTCCCAAGATCTGAACAGTTCACAGACAATACGATGATATGATTCCAACTTTCAACATTCATCTAGTTCCAGTAAGTTGGTGAAGAATAAAGACAGTGTGTTTTCATAGTGTATTCGTAGCCCCGTTAGCTCAGTTTGGTAGAGCGTTAGACTTTTAATCTAACGGTCAGGGGTTCGAGCCCCCTACGAGGCTAAAGTTTTGATCCATGTCGTGGTTTTCATTTTGTTCTTCTTTTATAGCGCTATATCTCTGTTTTCCCAAGACTTGTACAGTTCACAGACGATACGATGATATGATTCCGACTATCAACATTCATCTAGTTCCAGTAAGTTGGAGGAGAATAAATACAGTGTGTTTTCATAGTGTAATCGTAGCCCCGTTAGCTCAGTTTGGTAGAGCGTTAGACTTTTAATCTAACGGTCAGGGGTTCGAGCCCCCTACGAGGCTAAAGTTTTGATCCATGTCATGGTTTTCATTTTGTTCTTCTTTTATAGCGCTATATCTCTGTTTTCCCAAAACTTGTACAGTTCACAGACGATACGATGATATGATTCCGACTATCAACATTCATCTAGTTCCAGTAAGTTGGTGGAGAATAAATACAGTGTGTTTTCATAGGGTAATCGTAGCCCCGTTAGCTCAGTTTGGTAGAGCGTTAGACTTTTAATCTAACGGTCAGGGGTTCGAGCCCCCTACGAGGCTAAAGTTTTCATCCACGTCGTGATTCTCATTTTGTTCTTCTTTTATAGCGCCACATCTCTGTTTTCCCAAGATCTGAACAGTTCACAGACGATACGATGATATGATTCCAACTTTCAACAATTATCAAGTTCCAGTTAGTTGGTGAAGAATAAAGACAGTGTGTTTTCATAGTGTATTCGTAGCCCCGTTAGCTCAGTTTGGTAGAGCGTTAGATTTTTAATCTAACGGTCAGGGGTTCGAGCCCCCTACGAGGCTAAAGTTTTGATCCACGTCGTGATTTTCATTTTGTTCTTCTTTTATAGCGCCATATCTCTGTTTTCCCAAGATCTGAACAGTTCACAGACGATACGATGATATGATTCCAACTTTCAACAATTATCAAGTTCCAGTTAGTTGGTGAAGAATAAAGACAGTGTGTTTTCATAGTGTATTCGTAGCCCCGTTAGCTCAGTTTGGTAGAGCGTTAGACTTTTAATCTAACGGTCAGGGGTTCGAGCCCCCTACGAGGCTAAAGTTTTGATCCACGTCGTGATTCTCATTTTGTTCTTCTTTTATAGCGCCATAGCTCTGTTTTCCCAAGACTTGTACAGTTCACAGACGATACGATGATATGATTCCGACTATCAACATTCATCTAGTTCCAGTAAGTTGGTGGAGAATAAATACAGTGTGTTTTCATAGTGTAATCGTAGCCCCGTTAGCTCAGTTTGGTAGAGCGTTAGACTTTTAATCTAACGGTCAGGGGTTCGAGCCCCCTACGAGGCTAAAGTTTTGATCCATGTCGTGGTTTTCATTTTGTTCTTCTTTTATAGCGCTATATCTCTGTTTTCCCAAGACTTGTACAGTTCACAGACGATACGATGATATGATTCCGACTTTCAACATTCATCTAGTTCCAGTAAGTTGGTGAAGAATAAAGACAGTGTGTTTTCATAGTGTATTCGTAGCCCCGTTAGCTCAGTTTGGTAGAGCGTTAGACTTTTAATCTAACGGTCAGGGGTTCGAGCCCCCTACGAGGCTAAAGTTTTGATCCATGTCATGGTTTTCATTTTGTTCTTCTTTTATAGCGCTATATCTCTGTTTTCCCAAGATCTGAACAGTTCACAGACGATACGATGATATGATTCCAACTTTCAACAATTATCAAGTTCCAGTTAGTTGGTGAGGAATAAAGACAGTGTGTTTTCATAGTGTATTCGTAGCCCCGTTAGCTCAGTTTGGTAGAGCGTTAGACTTTTAATCTAACGGTCAGGGGTTCGAGCCCCCTACGAGGCTAAAGTTTTGATCCATGTCATGGTTTTCATTTTGTTCTTCTTTTATAGCGCTATATCTCTGTTTTCCCAAAACTTGTACAGTTCACAGACGATACGATGATATGATTCCGACTATCAACATTCATCTAGTTCCAGTAAGTTGGAGGAGAATAAATACAGTGTGTTTTCATAGTGTAATCGTAGCCCCGTTAGCTCAGTTTGGTAGAGCGTTAGACTTTTAATCTAACGGTCAGGGGTTCGAGCCCCCTACGAGGCTAAAGTTTTGATCCATGTCATGGTTTTCATTTTGTTCTTCTTTTATAGCGCTATATCTCTGTTTTCCCAAAACTTGTACAGTTCACAGACGATACGATGATATGATTCCGACTATCAACATTCATCTAGTTCCAGTAAGTTGGTGGAGAATAAATACAGTGTGTTTTCATAGTGTAATCGTAGCCCCGTTAGCTCAGTTTGGTAGAGCGTTAGACTTTTAATCTAACGGTCAGGGGTTCGAGCCCCCTACGAGGCTAAAGTTTTCATCCACGTCGTGATTCTCATTTTGTTCTTCTTTTATAGCGCCACATCTCTGTTTTCCCAAGATCTGAACAGTTCACAGACGATACGATGATATGATTCCAACTTTCAACATTCATCTAGTTCCAGTAAGTTGGTGAAGAATAAAGACAGTGTGTTTTCATAGTGTATTCGTAGCCCCGTTAGCTCAGTTTGGTAGAGCGTTAGACTTTTAATCTAACGGTCAGGGGTTCGAGCCCCCTACGAGGCTAAAGTTTTGATCCATGTCGTGGTTTTCATTTTGTTCTTCTTTTATAGCGCTATATCTCTGTTTTCCCAAGACTTGTACAGTTCACAGACGATACGATGATATGATTCCGACTATCAACATTCATCTAGTTCCAGTAAGTTGGAGGAGAATAAATACAGTGTGTTTTCATAGTGTAATCGTAGCCCCGTTAGCTCAGTTTGGTAGAGCGTTAGACTTTTAATCTAACGGTCAGGGGTTCGAGCCCCCTACGAGGCTAAAGTTTTGATCCACGTCGTGAATCTCATTTTGTTCTTCTTTTATAGCGCCATAGCTCTGTTTTCCCAAGACTTGTACAGTTCACAGACGATACGATGATATGATTCCGACTTTCAACATTCATCTAGTTCCAGTAAGTTGGTGAAGAATAAAGACAGTGTGTTTTCATAGTGTATTCGTAGCCCCGTTAGCTCAGTTTGGTAGAGCGTTAGACTTTTAATCTAACGGTCAGGAGTTCGAGCCCCCTACGAGGCTAAAGTTTTGATCCATGTCATGGTTTTCATTTTGTTCTTCTTTTATAGCGCTATATCTCTGTTTTCCCAAGTTCTGAACAGTTCACAGACGATACGATGATATGATTCCAACTTTCAACAATTATCAAGTTCCAGTTAGTTGGTGAAGAATAAAGACAGTGTGTTTTCATAGTGTATTCGTAGCCCCGTTAGCTCAGTTTGGTAGAGCGTTAGATTTTTAATCTAACGGTCAGGGGTTCGAGCCCCCTACGAGGCTAAAGTTTTGATCCACGTCGTGATTTTCATTTTGTTCTTCTTTTATAGCGCCATAGCTCTGTTTTCCCAAGACTTGTACAGTTCACAGACGATACGATGATATGATTCCGACTTTCAACATTCATCTAGTTCCAGTAAGTTGGTGAAGAATAAATACAGTGTGTTTTCATAGTGTAATCGTAGCCCCGTTAGCTCAGTTTGGTAGAGCGTTAGACTTTTAATCTAACGGTCAGGGGTTCGAGCCCCCTACGAGGCTAAAGTTTTCATCCACGTCGTGATTCTCATTTTGTTCTTCTTTTATAGCGCCACATCTCTGTTTTCCCAAGATCTGAACAGTTCACAGACGATACGATGATATGATTCCGACTTTCAACATTCATCTAGTTCCAGTAAGTTGGTGAAGAATAAAAACAGTGTGTTTTCATAGTGTATTCGTAGCCCCGTTAGCTCAGTTTGGTAGAGCGTTAGACTTTTAATCTAACGGTCAGGGGTTCGAGCCCCCTACGAGGCTAAAGTTTTGATCCACGTCGTGATTCTCATTTTGTTCTTCTTTTATAGCGCCATAGCTCTGTTTTCCCAAGACTTGTACAGTTCACAGACGATACGATGATATGATTCCGACTATCAACATTCATCTAGTTCCAGTAAGTTGGTGGAGAATAAAGACAGTGTGTTTTCATAGTGTATTCGTAGCCCCGTAAGCTCAGTTTGGTAGAGCGTTAGACTTTTAATCTAACGGTCAGGGGTTCGAGCCCCTACGAGGCTAAAGTTTTCATCCACGTCGTGATTCTCATTTTGTTCTTCTTTTATAGCGCTATAGCTCTGTTTTCCCAAGACTTGTACAGTTCACAGACGATACGATGATATGATTCCGACTATCAACATTCATCTAGTTCCAGTAAGTTGGAGGAGAATAAATACAGTGTGTTTTCATAGTGTAATCGTAGCCCCGTTAGCTCAGTTTGGTAGAGCGTTAGACTTTTAATCTAACGGTCAGGGGTTCGAGCCCCCTACGAGGCTAAAGTTTTGATCCACGTCGTGAATCTCATTTTGTTCTTCTTTTATAGCGCCATAGCTCTGTTTTCCCAAGACTTGTACAGTTCACAGACGATACGATGATATGATTCCGACTTTCAACATTCATCTAGTTCCAGTAAGTTGGTGAAGAATAAAGACAGTGTGTTTTCATAGTGTATTCGTAGCCCCGTTAGCTCAGTTTGGTAGAGCGTTAGACTTTTAATCTAACGGTCAGGAGTTCGAGCCCCCTACGAGGCTAAAGTTTTGATCCATGTCATGGTTTTCATTTTGTTCTTCTTTTATAGCGCTATATCTCTGTTTTCCCAAGTTCTGAACAGTTCACAGACGATACGATGATATGATTCCAACTTTCAACAATTATCAAGTTCCAGTTAGTTGGTGAAGAATAAAGACAGTGTGTTTTCATAGTGTATTCGTAGCCCCGTTAGCTCAGTTTGGTAGAGCGTTAGATTTTTAATCTAACGGTCAGGGGTTCGAGCCCCCTACGAGGCTAAAGTTTTGATCCACGTCGTGATTTTCATTTTGTTCTTCTTTTATAGCGCCATAGCTCTGTTTTCCCAAGACTTGTACAGTTCACAGACGATACGATGATATGATTCCGACTTTCAACATTCATCTAGTTCCAGTAAGTTGGTGAAGAATAAATACAGTGTGTTTTCATAGTGTAATCGTAGCCCCGTTAGCTCAGTTTGGTAGAGCGTTAGACTTTTAATCTAACGGTCAGGGGTTCGAGCCCCCTACGAGGCTAAAGTTTTCATCCACGTCGTGATTCTCATTTTGTTCTTCTTTTATAGCGCCACATCTCTGTTTTCCCAAGATCTGAACAGTTCACAGACGATACGATGATATGATTCCGACTTTCAACATTCATCTAGTTCCAGTAAGTTGGTGAAGAATAAAAACAGTGTGTTTTCATAGTGTATTCGTAGCCCCGTTAGCTCAGTTTGGTAGAGCGTTAGACTTTTAATCTAACGGTCAGGGGTTCGAGCCCCCTACGAGGCTAAAGTTTTGATCCACGTCGTGATTCTCATTTTGTTCTTCTTTTATAGCGCCATAGCTCTGTTTTCCCAAGACTTGTACAGTTCACAGACGATACGATGATATGATTCCGACTATCAACATTCATCTAGTTCCAGTAAGTTGGTGGAGAATAAAGACAGTGTGTTTTCATAGTGTATTCGTAGCCCCGTAAGCTCAGTTTGGTAGAGCGTTAGACTTTTAATCTAACGGTCAGGGGTTCGAGCCCCTACGAGGCTAAAGTTTTCATCCACGTCGTGATTCTCATTTTGTTCTTCTTTTATAGCGCTATAGCTCTGTTTTCCCAAGACTTGTACAGTTCACAGACGATACGATGATATGATTCCGACTATCAACATTCATCTAGTTCCAGTAAGTTGGAGGAGAATAAATACAGTGTGTTTTCATAGTGTAATCGTAGCCCCGTTAGCTCAGTTTGGTAGAGCGTTAGACTTTTAATCTAACGGTCAGGGGTTCGAGCCCCCTACGAGGCTAAAGTTTTGATCCACGTCGTGATTCTCATTTTGTTCTTCTTTTATAGCGCCATAGCTCTGTTTTCCCAAGACTTGTACAGTTCACAGACGATACGATGATATGATTCCAACTTTCAACAATTATCAAGTTCCAGTTAGTTGGTGAAGAATGAAGACAGTGTGTTTTCATAGTGTATTCGTAGCCCCGTTAGCTCAGTTTGGTAGAGCGTTAGACTTTTAATCTAACGGTCAGGGGTTCGAGCCCCCTACGAGGCTAAAGTTTTCATCCACGTCGTGATTCTCATTTTGTTCTTCTTTTATAGCGCTATAGCTCTGTTTTCCCAAGACTTGTACAGTTCACAGACGATACGATGATATGATTCCGACTATCAACATTCATCTAGTTCCAGTAAGTTGGTGGAGAATAAATACAGTGTGTTTTCATAGTGTAATCGTAGCCCCGTTAGCTCAGTTTGGTAGAGCGTTAGACTTTTAATCTAACGGTCAGGGGTTCGAGCCCCCTACGAGGCTAAAGTTTTGATCCATGTCGTGGTTTTCATTTTGTTCTTCTTTTATAGCGCTATATCTCTGTTTTCCCAAGACTTGTACAGTTCACAGACGATACGATGATATGATTCCGACTTTCAACATTCATCTAGTTCCAGTAAGTTGGTGAAGAATAAAGACAGTGTGTTTTCATAGTGTATTCGTAGCCCCGTTAGCTCAGTTTGGTAGAGCGTTAGACTTTTAATCTAACGGTCAGGGGTTCGAGCCCCCTACGAGGCTAAAGTTTTGATCCATGTCATGGTTTTCATTTTGTTCTTCTTTTATAGCGCTATATCTCTGTTTTCCCAAGATCTGAACAGTTCACAGACGATACGATGATATGATTCCAACTTTCAACAATTATCAAGTTCCAGTTAGTTGGTGAAGAATAAAGACAGTGTGTTTTCATAGTGTATTCGTAGCCCCGTTAGCTCAGTTTGGTAGAGCGTTAGACTTTTAATCTAACGGTCAGGGGTTCGAGCCCCCTACGAGGCTAAAGTTTTGATCCATGTCATGGTTTTCATTTTGTTCTTCTTTTATAGCGCTATATCTCTGTTTTCCCAAAACTTGTACAGTTCACAGACGATACGATGATATGATTCCGACTATCAACATTCATCTAGTTCCAGTAAGTTGGAGGAGAATAAATACAGTGTGTTTTCATAGTGTAATCGTAGCCCCGTTAGCTCAGTTTGGTAGAGCGTTAGACTTTTAATCTAACGGTCAGGGGTTCGAGCCCCCTACGAGGCTAAAGTTTTGATCCATGTCATGGTTTTCATTTTGTTCTTCTTTTATAGCGCTATATCTCTGTTTTCCCAAAACTTGTACAGTTCACAGACGATACGATGATATGATTCCGACTATCAACTTTCATCTAGTTCCAGTAAGTTGGTGGAGAATAAATACAGTGTGTTTTCATAGTGTAATCGTAGCCCCGTTAGCTCAGTTTGGTAGAGCGTTAGACTTTTAATCTAACGGTCAGGGGTTCGAGCCCCCTACGAGGCTAAAGTTTTCATCCACGTCGTGATTCTCATTTTGTTCTTCTTTTATAGCGCCACATCTCTGTTTTCCCAAGATCTGAACAGTTCACAGACGATACGATGATATGATTCCAACTTTCAACATTCATCTAGTTCCAGTAAGTTGGTGAAGAATAAAGACAGTGTGTTTTCATAGTGTATTCGTAGCCCCGTTAGCTCAGTTTGGTAGAGCGTTAGACTTTTAATCTAACGGTCAGGGGTTCGAGCCCCCTACGAGGCTAAAGTTTTGATCCATGTCGTGGTTTTCATTTTGTTCTTCTTTTATAGCGCTATATCTCTGTTTTCCCAAGACTTGTACAGTTCACAGACGATACGATGATATGATTCCGACTATCAACATTCATCTAGTTCCAGTAAGTTGGAGGAGAATAAATACAGTGTGTTTTCATAGTGTAATCGTAGCCCCGTTAGCTCAGTTTGGTAGAGCGTTAGACTTTTAATCTAACGGTCAGGGGTTCGAGCCCCCTACGAGGCTAAAGTTTTGATCCACGTCGTGAATCTCATTTTGTTCTTCTTTTATAGCGCCATAGCTCTGTTTTCCCAAGACTTGTACAGTTCACAGACGATACGATGATATGATTCCGACTTTCAACATTCATCTAGTTCCAGTAAGTTGGTGAAGAATAAAGACAGTGTGTTTTCATAGTGTATTCGTAGCCCCGTTAGCTCAGTTTGGTAGAGCGTTAGACTTTTAATCTAACGGTCAGGGGTTCGAGCCCCCTACGAGGCTAAAGTTTTGATCCATGTCATGGTTTTCATTTTGTTCTTCTTTTATAGCGCTATATCTCTGTTTTCCCAAGATCTGAACAGTTCACAGACGATACGATGATATGATTCCAACTTTCAACAATTATCAAGTTCCAGTTAGTTGGTGAAGAATAAAGACAGTGTGTTTTCATAGTGTATTCGTAGCCCCGTTAGCTCAGTTTGGTAGAGGGTTAGATTTTTAATCTAACGGTCAGGGGTTCGAGCCCCCTACGAGGCTAAAGTTTTGATCCACGTCGTGATTTTCATTTTGTTCTTCTTTTATAGCGCCATATCTCTGTTTTCCCAAGATCTGAACAGTTCACAGACGATACGATGATATGATTCCAACTTTCAACAATTATCAAGTTCCAGTTAGTTGGTGAAGAATAAAGACAGTGTGTTTTCATAGTGTATTCGTAGCCCCGTTAGCTCAGTTTGGTAGAGCGTTAGACTTTTAATCTAACGGTCAGGGGTTCGAGCCCCCTACGAGGCTAAAGTTTTGATCCATGTCATGGTTTTCATTTTGTTCTTCTTTTATAGCGCTATATCTCTGTTTTCCCAAAACTTGTACAGTTCACAGACGATACGATGATATGATTCCGACTATCAACATTCATCTAGTTCCAGTAAGTTGGTGGAGAATAAATACAGTGTGTTTTCATAGTGTAATCGTAGCCCCGTTAGCTCAGTTTGGTAGAGCGTTAGACTTTTAATCTAACGGTCAGGGGTTCGAGCCCCCTACGAGGCTAAAGTTTTGATCCATGTCATGGTTTTCATTTTGTTCTTCTTTTATAGCGCTATATCTCTGTTTTCCCAAAACTTGTACAGTTCACAGACGATACGATGATATGATTCCGACTATCAACATTCAACTAGTTCCAGTAAGTTGGTGGAGAATAAATACAGTGTGTTTTCATAGGGTAATCGTAGCCCCGTTAGCTCAGTTTGGTAGAGCGTTAGACTTTTAATCTAACGGTCAGGGGTTCGAGCCCCCTACGAGGCTAAAGTTTTCATCCACGTCGTGATTCTCATTTTGTTCTTCTTTTATAGCGCCACATCTCTGTTTTCCCAAGATCTGAACAGTTCACAGACGATACGATGATATGATTCCAACTTTCAACAATTATCAAGATCCAGTTAGTTGGTGAAGAATAAAGACAGTGTGTTTTCATAGTGTATTCGTAGCCCCGTTAGCTCAGTTTGGTAGAGCGTTAGATTTTTAATCTAACGGTCAGGGGTTCGAGCCCCCTACGAGGCTAAAGTTTTGATCCACGTCGTGATTTTCATTTTGTTCTTCTTTTATAGCGCCATATCTCTGTTTTCCCAAGATCTGAACAGTTCACAGACGATACGATGATATGATTCCAACTTTCAACAATTATCAAGTTCCAGTTAGTTGGTGAAGAATAAATACAGTGTGTTTTCATAGTGTATTCGTAGCCCCGTTAGCTCAGTTTGGTAGAGCGTTAGACTTTTAATTTAACGGTCAGGGGTTCGAGCCCCCTACGAGGCTAAAGTTTTGATCCACGTCGTGATTCTCATTTTGTTCTTCTTTTATAGCGCCATAGCTCTGTTTTCCCAAGACTTGTACAGTTCACAGACGATACGATGATATGATTCCGACTATCAACATTCATCTAGTTCCAGTAAGTTGGTGGAGAATAAATACAGTGTGTTTTCATAGTGTAATCGTAGCCCCGTTAGCTCAGTTTGGTAGAGCGTTAGACTTTTAATCTAACGGTCAGGGGTTCGAGCCCCCTACGAGGCTAAAGTTTTCATCCACGTCGTGATTCTCATTTTGTTCTTCTTTTATAGCGCCACATCTCTGTTTTCCCAAGATCTGAACAGTTCACAGACGATACGATGATATGATTCCAACTTTCAACAATTATCAAGATCCAGTTAGTTGGTGAAGAATAAAGACAGTGTGTTTTCATAGTGTATTCGTAGCCCCGTTAGCTCAGTTTGGTAGAGCGTTAGATTTTTAATCTAACGGTCAGGGGTTCGAGCCCCCTACGAGGCTAAAGTTTTGATCCACGTCGTGATTTTCATTTTGTTCTTCTTTTATAGCGTCATATCTCTGTTTTCCCAAGATCTGAACAGTTCACAGACGATACGATGATATGATTCCAACTTTCAACAATTATCAAGTTCCAGTTAGTTGGTGAAGAATAAATACAGTGTGTTTTCATAGTGTATTCGTAGCCCCGTTAGCTCAGTTTGGTAGAGCGTTAGACTTTTAATCTAACGGTCAGGGGTTCGAGCCCCCTACGAGGCTAAAGTTTTGATCCACGTCGTGATTCTCATTTTGTTCTTCTTTTATAGCGCCATAGCTCTGTTTTCCCAAGACTTGTACAGTTCACAGACGATACGATGATATGATTCCGACTATCAACATTCATCTAGTTCCAGTAAGTTGGTGGAGAATAAATACAGTGTGTTTTCATAGTGTAATCGTAGCCCCGTTAGCTCAGTTTGGTAGAGCGTTAGACTTTTAATCTAACGGTCAGGGGTTCGAGCCCCCTACGAGGCTAAAGTTTTGATCCATGTCGTGGTTTTCATTTTGTTCTTCTTTTATAGCGCTATATCTCTGTTTTCCCAAGACTTGTACAGTTCACAGACGATACGATGATATGATTCCGACTTTCAACATTCATCTAGTTCCAGTAAGTTGGTGAAGAATAAAGACAGTGTGTTTTCATAGTGTATTTGTAGCCCCGTTAGCTCAGTTTGGTAGAGCGTTAGACTTTTAATCTAACGGTCAGGGGTTCGAGCCCCCTACGAGGCTAAAGTTTTGATCCATGTCATGGTTTTCATTTTGTTCTTCTTTTATAGCGCTATATCTCTGTTTTCCCAAGATCTGAACAGTTCACAGACGATACGATGATATGATTCCAAGTTTCAACAATTATCAAGTTCCAGTTAATTGGTGAAGAATAAAGACAGTGTGTTTTCATAGTGTATTCGTAGCCCCGTTAGCTCAGTTTGGTAGAGCGTTAGATTTTTAATCTAACGGTCAGGGGTTCGAGCCCCCTACGAGGCTAAAGTTTTGATCCACGTCCTGATTTTCATTTTGTTCTTCTTTTATAGCGCCATATCTCTGTTTTCCCAAGATCTGAACAGTTCACAGACGATACGATGATATGATTCCAACTTTCAACAATTATCAAGTTCCAGTTAGTTGGTGAAGAATAAAGACAGTGTGTTTTCATAGTGTATTCGTAGCCCCGTTAGCTCAGTTTGGTAGAGCGTTAGACTTTTAATCTAACGGTCAGGGGTTCGAGCCCCCTACGAGGCTAAAGTTTTGATCCATGTCATGGTTTTCATTTTGTTCTTCTTTTATAGCGCTATATCTCTGTTTTCCCAAAACTTGTACAGTTCACAGACGATACGATGATATGATTCCGACTATCAACATTCATCTAGTTCCAGTAAGTTGGTGAAGAATAAATACAGTGTGTTTTCATAGTGTAATCGTAGCCCCGTTAGCTCAGTTTGGTAGAGCGTTAGACTTTTAATCTAACGGTCAGGGGTTCGAGCCCCCTACGAGGCTAAAGTTTTGATCCACGTCGTGATTCTCATTTTGTTCTTCTTTTATAGCGCCATAGCTCTGTTTTCCCAAGACTTGTACAGTTCACAGACGATACGATGATATGATTCCGACTATCAACATTCATCTAGTTCCAGTAAGTTGGAGGAGAATAAATACAGTGTGTTTTCATAGTGTATTCGTAGCCCCGTTAGCTCAGTTTGGTAGAGCGTTAGACTTTTAATCTAACGGTCAGGGGTTCGAGCCCCCTACGAGGCTAAAGTTTTGATCCACGTCGTGATTCTCATTTTGTTCTTCTTTTATAGCGCCATAGCTCTGTTTTCCCAAGACTTGTACAGTTCACAGACGATACGATGATATGATTCCGACTATCAACATTCATCTAGTTCCAGTAAGTTGGTGGAGAATAAATACAGTGTGTTTTCATAGTGTAATCGTAGCCCCGTTAGCTCAGTTTGGTAGAGCGTTAGACTTTTAATCTAACGGTCAGGGGTTCGAGCCCCCTACGAGGCTAAAGTTTTGATCCATGTCGTGGTTTTCATTTTGTTCTTCTTTTATAGCGCTATATCTCTGTTTTCCCAAGACTTGTACAGTTCACAGACGATACGATGATATGATTCCGACTTTCAACATTCATCTAGTTCCAGTAAGTTGGTGAAGAATAAATACAGTGTGTTTTCATAGTGTAATCGTAGCCCCGTTAGCTCAGTTTGGTAGAGCGTTAGACTTTTAATCTAACGTTCAGGGGTTCGAGCCCCCTACGAGGCTAAAGTTTTGATCCATGTCGTGGTTTTCATTTTGTTCTTCTTTTATAGCGCTATATCTCTGTTTTCCCAAGACTTGTACAGTTCACAGACGATACGATGATATGATTCCGACTTTCAACATTTATCTAGTTCCAGTAAGTTGGTGGAGAATAAATACAGTGTGTTTTCATAGTGTAATCGTAGCCCCGTTAGCTCAGTTTGGTAGAGCGTTAGACTTTTAATCTAACGGTCAGGTGTTCGAGCCCCCTACGAGGCTAAAGTTTTGATCCACGTCGTGATTCTCATTTTGTTCTTCTTTTATAGCGCCATAGCTCTGTTTTCCCAAGACTTGTACAGTTCACAGACGATACGATGATATGATTCCGACTATCAACATTCATCTAGTTCCAGTAAGTTGGTGGAGAATAAATACAGTGTGTTTTCATAGTGTAATCGTAGCCCCGTTAGCTCAGTTTGGTAGAGCGTTAGACTTTTAATCTAACGGTCAGGGGTTCGAGCCCCCTACGAGGCTAAAGTTTTGATCCACGTCGTGATTCTCATTTTGTTCTTCTTTTATAGCGCCATATCTCTGTTTTCCCAAGATCTGAACAGTTCACAGACGATACGATGATATGATTCCAACTTTCAACAATTATCAAGTTCCAGTTAGTTGGTGAAGAATAAAGACAGTGTGTTTTCATAGTGTATTCGTAGCCCCGTTAGCTCAGTTTGGTAGAGCGTTAGACTTTTAATCTAACGGTCAGGGGTTCGAGCCCCCTACGAGGCTAAAGTTTTGATCCATGTCATGGTTTTCATTTTGTTCTTCTTTTATAGCGCTATATCTCTGTTTTCCCAAAACTTGTACAGTTCACAGACGATACGATGATATGATTCCGACTATCAACATTCATCTAGTTCCAGTAAGTTGGAGGAGAATAAATACAGTGTGTTTTCATAGTGTAATCGTAGCCCCGTTAGCTCAGTTTGGTAGAGCGTTAGACTTTTAATCTAACGGTCAGGGGTTCGAGCCCCCTACGAGGCTAAAGTTTTGATCCACGTCGTGATTCTCATTTTGTTCTTCTTTTATAGCGCCATAGCTCTGTTTTCCCAAGACTTGTACAGTTCACAGACGATACGATGATATGATTCCGACTATCAACATTCATCTAGTTCCAGTAAGTTGGTGGAGAATAAATACAGTGTGTTTTCATAGTGTAATCGTAGCCCCGTTAGCTCAGTTTGGTAGAGCGTTAGACTTTTAATCTAACGGTCAGGGGTTCGAGCCCCCTACGAGGCTAAAGTTTTGATCCATGTCATGGTTTTCATTTTGTTCTTCTTTTATAGCGCTATATCTCTGTTTTCCCAAGACTTGTACAGTTCACAGACGATACGATGATATGATTCCGACTTTCAACATTCATCTAGTTCCAGTAAGTTGGTGAAGAATAAAGACAGTGTGTTTTCATAGTGTATTCGTAGCCCCGTTAGCTCAGTTTGGTAGAGCGTTAGACTTTTAATCTAACGGTCAGGGGTTCGAGCCCCCTACGAGGTGACGAAGCTTGTGACGGTCTGATTGAATAGCTAAGACATGCACAATGCCATACACGCTGAAAGACCTAAGGGTGCTCCGCTCTAACCCTGAGACTCCTAAACCCGCGCTCTGTACCCATACTGAGTACAGAGCATCAGACAAGGTGGTTCGTGGATAGACTACTTACACTACCACTGTTGTGAAGACCTACTATCAACAGGACAAAGTACAAAGAGACCAAGGTAACATATTTATTATATGAGACTCAAGATACAACAACTAAAAGGAATCGACCGTTCTCGAGGAACGGTGCAGCAGCGACTGAATCATCTTCCATCATCAGCTGTCCTCTATCGGCTCCGCCTACTGATGCGTCGCAGAGGCGACAGTGCGGGGGGAGTCTTCAGTTGGGTACTGGACATCGCACAAGATTTGGGGGTATAATTGAAAGACTTCTGATTCGTAATTTACTAATAGAGATTTCATGTGAGATAAAATGTGAGAGAAAATGTGAAATCAATTGTGAGAGCAAATGTGAGATCAATTGCGAGATCAAATTTGTCTAAACTTGGGTTGGATCCCAAATAGGGGCGGGCAATAAGAGATATGATAGGATAAAGAGAGAAGAGGACAATGAGATCAATTAAGAGATCGAGAAAAAACAGAGAGTTAACAGAATCACTGCGATTTGAGAGAAGATTTTGGAGGAACTGAGGTGGAAGTCGTCACTAGAATAGCGACAGTGATAATACGTCGTACAAGACGTAAGACAATAGTAATAATGAAAAAGAGCGCCTTGCCGGGAAGGCAGAGAACCGAAATGGCGAGAAGTGGTGAGGAGGCGAATATGGGGAAAGAATGTAGTGACACGATACGTTCGAGAAAAGTGAAAACACATTTAGGAACGAATTCTTTCACAGAAGGAGCATGATTGAAACTGTTTTGTTTTGGATTATTGAGGAAGGATGGACCATAAAGCCATCTTGGTAAATCGAAACTCCGTTTGTCCAATCCTCGTGTAGCTAGGTCGGCAGTGTTTTGATCTGTAGCTACATGATGGAAATGGGTTGGTATTCCGAAAGCTCAGAGCGATCGATGAATCACCAAAAACATTGATTCTTTTAATGCGGAACTTTGTCTGTTCCAATATGAATTTTGCGAGTTTCGTACCTAAGACCATTGCGGTTAGCTCTAAGCGGGGAATGGTTAGGACATCTTTCAATTTGTTGTTTGTTTTAGTTCTTGGCGCAAGTCTATGTTTGGCCATAAGAAACTCTGTCCTATATCTTTCTTTTACTTCATTTTCGTACGTAATGTATGCTACGGCTGCGAAAGCTATTTTGGATGCATCTACGAAAATGTTCAATGATTGATTCTCAGACTGTGTTAACGTGCTACGGTATCCGATGCTTCTGTTCATTTCAAGCATATACCCATGTATGACTCTATGTATCTCTTTCCATTCGTTTTCGTGTTTGGTGCTTAGTGGGCTATCCCAATGATAATCGTACGCCCAAAGTTTTTGAATGAAATGTCTAGGTTGAATGAAGAGTGGTGTCATGAATCCTAACGGATCATAGGTGTTATGAGCGGCTTGAAGTATTTTTCGTTTGGTCAAAATTCCTTCTACGCAACCCAGATTAAACTCCATTTGGAATGTGTCGAGTGTTATGTTCCAATCAATACCGAGGAGTTTCACTTGTTTGTCTCCTGATTTGTCTTTTCTACTCATGCTTGCTCTCGCTCGTCTGTTACTACTGAATACTCTCTGAGGTTCATGCAGAGCAGGTTAAATGTGCTTTTTGTGCTCCTGTATAGGCTTATGCCATCGTATTCATCATCGAAGGGTAGGACTAAGTTGTCAACATAAAGATTACTCTTGATATCAGAGATCAAATCTGAATTTAGTTCAGTTTTTATCAAGTCAAGTCCGTAATAGATACCTCCTGCGAGGAGAAACGGTGAAGCGTTAATACCGAAAGCTGGTCTAGTGTGTCTGAGAGCTCTGACATTATTCTCCGAGACGGGTGCATACGTATCCACAGGTACGAGAAAACGTGTAGCATTTCTGTCTTTTTCAATTAAATGAATTTGGTGAAATGCTTTTTCAATGTCAGCTGTGATTAGATGGAAACCACATCTGGATCTCAGCAAAACACCCGCAATGTTTGGTAATATACATGGTCCCTGATGGACCGCATCGTTGAGAGACATTTTATCTCTCGCTTTCGATGACGCATCCATGACTATGCGTACTTTCGTTGTTTTGCTTGAATGTTTGATTACGGCTCTATGTGGCATATAATATATTGGACTATCGTGCATAGGACGTTCGTTCCAATTTGGGATCTCTTCTACGAATCCTGCTTTTAATTGTTCCTCAATGAGATTATTATATTTTATCCATAAGTCCGGCGTCTTGGCACGCATTTGACTACTCAATTGTTTTAAGCGTGCGAGAGCAATAAAAAAATTTGAGGAGAGGGTCGGTTTCTCTTCCTTCCATGGAAGGCCGACATGAATACCTTCTCCATCTCTTCGGACTGTTTTAATGAAAGTTCGTAGAACTCTCTCTTCCTCCTCTGTTTTGGAGATGTTATCAAATATTTTGATGCTCTCAAGATTCCACATCTTTTCTATATTGAAGTCATTGTTTTCATCTGAGTCTAGCTCTCTGATCGACGTCATGAGGTTCTTGACTCTTATGGTATGATTGTTGGTGATCATGCTCGGATTGTTGGTTCTTATGGATCCGTAGATCATGTTGCCGAAGAACGTGGAGGAAATCATCAACCCTGACGGCAGTTTGAATGAATTTGAGCCATTTTTATAGATTTTATGGAAATGATCGAGCCCTACTAGGATATCGATAGAAATTTCGGATTGTTTCAAGAATCGTGGTTCTTCGAGTTCATAACTGCGTAGGAACTTCTTATCTTCTTTTCGCAATTGCACTGGTGTAATAGTGTCGATGATGCGAGGGAATGTTGTGACAGAAATTCTCACACTTTCGTCTCTTCTATTGAACATTTTCAAATCATGAATCATTCGAGTGTCGTAGGGTTCTTCTTTGTTTCCAAACGTTGCTATACTTATTCTTTTGTTTGTAACATTATTTGATTTTATTTTATTCGCTAGTTTCTCAGTAATAAATGAGCAATCTGCTCCGGTATCCAAGATACCGTAAACTACTTTTTCACCATTTACTGTTTGAATATTAGCTTCAAATATCATCAGATTCGTTCGGTTTTCACGTTCTGTAATTTTAAGCGTGCGCTTTCTTTCCGTAGATGCAGATCGCGAATACTGCCTACGATCGTTTTTTCTATATGGGGTTTGGTCCCTTCTCTTGTAATTATCTCTGCTTCTGCTTCTTTCTTTATAGTTTGAATGATTAGATCTCCAGCTGTCACGACTCTGTGATCTATCGGAATAAGGGGAATGGAATCGAGAGTTTCTTTCATCTTTATATGATTGTCTGCTATTACTTCTAGATTGGTAGGGAGATTTTGGTTTGTATTCGTTCTGCCTACCATTATGTCTGTGTGGCGATCTGCCTCTTTGATTTTCATAGTTTCTGCTGTTAGAGTTTCTTTCTTTTTGTTTTTCATTACTCGTATAAGATCGGCATATTGAAGTGTGATGGGGTTTATTGCAAACCTTGCATGGGGGTTGTCTACATCGTCTGCTTGAATGAGATGATGATAGGCATAGATAGCATAGTTCTTGATCTCGAATGATGTGCAATCTTTCGCTAATCGAGTCGAATTTTCTGCATTTTTGGCTTTTGTGATTTCCTCTGCAATAAGCGCATTTGTCTTGTTTATGAGAAGTATGAGTTAAGAAAACTGTACTTTCTGAATTTTGTAATGTTAATTCTGATAATCTCTTATCTTCTGCTTGTGTTCGGATGTGTCTCAGGAATGATTCAATATCTTTTCTAGCTTCCGCATTTTCCAATGCTCTCTCGGCTATTTTATTTGGGAACATATTCGCAATTCTTCTGATGAGTGCTGTATGATCTAACTGTGCGTTGTATGCTTTTCTTAGTTGGATGATTGTTTCTATTTCGCAGACTGTTTGAATCAGGCTTTCGGAATTTTCTTTTGCTTTTTGTATGTTGTCCATTTTCTTCTCTAGGGTGGCCTCGAGAAGATGAGGATCAAGATAAACTGATTTCAATTTTTCTTTTGCCAACGGGTATCCGGAAGCTGTGATGGGAATCATTTTAATGGCGGCTGCGGCACCGCCGTCCAATTTTGTTATGAGATAACTGAACTTTGCGACATCTGGCCACTGTTGCGAGTCTATTATGGTCGTGAATGCTTCCCAGAAACGTGGGAAGTCTTCAATTTTGCCACTGAAAGTGGGGATTTCAATTTTTTGGAAAGTAGTGTGAATTGTTCAAGTGGTTGACATTTTCTGGATTGCTAAAGGGGCTTTTTTCGATCCCTGATCTAGTGAATGATTGAATCATGTTTGTTAATTGACTTATTTCTTCTTCTAATTTTCGGATTCTTTCATTCTCGGTATATGTGGTACGTCGGTTAGAACCGCCACTATCGTTTGCTCGAGGTTGTTCAAATGATGGACTCTCAAAATTCGGTTGTGGAGTGCTGTGCAAGGGAGTGGTGTAGGAGGTTAAACGACTCGGGAAGTCTTCTCTCATTTTTATCGGCTTGATATTGCTGTAATCTGGGATTACTTCTATTTCTGTTCTTGTGTTTGCTCTCGTGTTATGATGGCGCCTTGGAGCTCTGGGGGTAGGATCTAAGTCTAACTCATTATCAGATGATGATGAATCACCATGCGGAATGGTTGTGCGATATGGTGTGAACTGATTGACTTTTTTCTTCCCTCCTCTCAGTGAGGTAGGTTCATTATTTTCGTATAATGGTCTCATGTTGGTTATGTGTCCTAAGAAGAATTTTCGGTCCAGTTGACTGTGGAATATTTTTGTATTGTTCTCAGTGGTTGACTCTCCGAGAGCTCTCGCGAATTCAGGATCATGCAATGCTTGAGCAGCATCTAGTTCCCCTAATCTCATTTTCAGATTCTCTGCTGTTTTTTCGAGTTGTTCGATCAGTTCATTTATTTTATTTGTGATTTTAAACCTTTCATAGGTGTTTATCATTCTTTGAATTTCGATTGGGTGTTTTTCCATTGCTTTTTCCGTGTATTCATTAGCTATGACCTGTAGTGTATCACCGTTTCCGATTCTGTTTGCCAGAGTTTCTCTCGATATGTTTTTCACATTTGATCTTTCAATAAACTTTTCGATTCCCCAATCAAGTGATATTTCTGTTGGGGTCTTTATCATTTCTCGCGAGATCTTTCTGCGATCATTGTAGTTCTGCGGTGTACTAAACACATTGTCACCCTCCTCGACATCTGAATCTGAGGATATTGCTTCAGTATTTTTGTTCAATTTTGGCTGTCCAGATCTTTCGATTGGACTTTGAGATTTGTCAGTGCTTTCCAGCACTTCGAGTGTAGCAGGGCCTTGTGGCGCCTGAGGTGTATGAGTGTCTCGCGACGACTCGAGCGTACCAGGACCTTGCGGAGCCTGAGATGTGTCGGTGTCTTTCAACACCTCAAGTGTGACAGAGCCTGAAGGCATCTGAATTGGATTGAGCGTTTTTGTGAGTTCAGTGCGGATTCTTTTCTCTACGCCTCGAAATTTTTCAATAAACTTCTTGGGATAGTCACGATGATTTCGTTGCTCGAATTCATCGATTTCTAAATCCGCATCATGAATATACCGCATAATAAGCTGCGAACAAGGTTCAACTTTACGGTAAGCGTCGACAACTGATTTTCGGTTAAGCTGGATGTAAGTTATGAGTTCCTCCTTGTTCGCTGGGAAGCGGAATTCAGGATTGAACATGACTGAGTCCTTGATAGCTCGAATGCCTAGTTTAGACGCAGCGTCTAAGTTTTTTTTTTTTTTTTTTGTGTTTTTACAACCGTTATAGAGAGGGATTTAGCACGAATCATTTCAAATAACCACCTTTCAAAGGATTGAAGAAATAAAAGAATGATTATCCTGTTTTGAAGGAATCACAAGAATTGGGGGAGGGCTGTTAAGAAAATGTGTAACGAATGAATGTTGTGAGAAAATGAAATCGGTGGATAATCTGAGAAATGGCATTAGAGTTGAATTGTTATCAAATTTTAAGTGAAATTGAATCACGATGTCTTAGAAAAAACACATCACTTTGAAATATTTTGAGATAACATCAAAATGTGAAATCGAGTAATGAGTCATGCTGCAGAATATTGTTAAATTTCGTTTCGTTGTTTTCACAGGGACATGAACGATACACAAAAAGTCTATCACAAACAGTTGACCGAAAAAAACACAAAAGGGGTCATGGGCCGTATAAACACATATAAAGAACACTATATCACCTGTTACGGAAAGTCCTCGACTTCTGCATCATGTCCGATGATTGCAGGCATCCCATCGATGCTCTGACATTATCGCCCTTGTGCTCAAATGAGCCTCCTCAGAATTAAACGCGCGCGTACCGTTTTGGGCGGATTGTATGTCATCCGTGTAGGTGATCTTTTAGTCGCACCACGACTAATCAGCCATCCTGAATGTTCTATTAAACAAATATGGGTTGATAGGGGATAAGGAGTCGACCGGTTCAATTCCCGGCCGATGCACCATGACGAAGCTTGTGACGGTCTGATTGAATAGCTAAGACATGCACAATGCCATACACGCTGAAAGACCTAAGGGTGCTCCGCTCTAACCCTGAGACTCCTAAACCCGCGCTCTGTACCCATACTGAGTACAGAGCATCAGACAAGGTGGTTCGTGGATAGACTACTTACACTACCACTGTTGTGAAGACCTACTATCAACAGGACAAAGTACAAAGAGACCAAGGTAACATATTTATTATATGAGACTCAAGATACAACAACTAAAAGGAATCGACCGTTCTCGAGGAACGGTGCAGCAGCGACTGAATCATCTTCCATCATCAGCTGTCCTCTATCGGCTCCGCCTACTGATGCGTCGCAGAGGCGACAGAGGCTAAAGTTTTGATCCATGTCATGGTTTTCATTTTGTTCTTCTTTTATAGCGCTATATCTCTGTTTTCCCAAGACTTGTACAGTTCACAGACGATACGATGATATGATTCCGACTTTCAACAATTATCAAGTTCCAGTAAGTTGGTGAAGAATAAAGACAGTGTGTTTTCATAGTGTATTCGTAGCCCCGTTAGCTCAGTTTGGTAGAGCGTTAGACTTTTATTCTAACGGTCAGGGGTTCGAGCCCCCTACGAGGCTAAAGTTTTGATCCATGTCGTGGTTTTCATTTTGTTCTTCTTTTATAGCGCTATATCTCTGTTTTCCCAAGACTTGTACAGTTCACAGACGATACGATGATATGATTCCGACTTTCAACAATTATCAAGTTCCAGTAAGTTGGTGAAGAATAAAGACAGTGTGTTTTCATAGTGTATTCGTAGCCCCGTTAGCTCAGTTTGGTAGAGCGTTAGACTTTTAATCTAACGGTCAGGGGTTCGAGCCCCCTACGAGGCTAAAGTTTTGATCCATGTCATGGTTTTCATTTTGTTCTTCTTTTATAGCGCTATATCTCTGTTTTCCCAAGACTTGTACAGTTCACAGACGATACGATGATATGATTCCGACTTTCAACAATTATCAAGTTCCAGTAAGTTGGTGAAGAATAAAGACAGTGTGTTTTCATAGTGTATTCGTAGCCCCGTTAGCTCAGTTTGGTAGAGCGTTAGACTTTTAATCTAACGGTCAGGGGTTCGAGCCCCCTACGAGGCTAAAGTTTTGATCCATGTCATGGTTTTCATTTTGTTCTTCTTTTATAGCGCTATATCTCTGTTTTCCCAAGACTTGTACAGTTCACAGACGATACGATGATATGATTCCGACTTTCAACAATTATCAAGTTCCAGTAAGTTGGTGAAGAATAAAGACAGTGTGTTTTCATAGTGTATTCGTAGCCCCGTTAGCTCAGTTTGGTAGAGCGTTAGACTTTTAATCTAACGGTCAGGGGTTCGAGCCCCCTACGAGGCTAAAGTTTTGATCCATGTCATGGTTTTCATTTTGTTCTTCTTTTATAGCGCTATATCTCTGTTTTCCCAAGACTTGTACAGTTCACAGACGATACGATGATATGATTCCGACTTTCAACAATTATCAAGTTCCAGTAAGTTGGTGAAGAATAAAGACAGTGTGTTTTCATAGTGTATTCGTAGCCCCGTTAGCTCAGTTTGGTAGAGCGTTAGACTTTTAATCTAACGGTCAGGGGTTCGAGCCCCCTACGAGGCTAAAGTTTTGATCCACGTCGTGATTCTCATTTTGTTCTTCTTTTATAGCGCCATAGCTCTGTTTTCCCAAGACTTGTACAGTTCACAGACGATACGATGATATGATTCCGACTTTCAACAATTATCAAGTTCCAGTTAGTTGCTGAAGAATAAAGACAATGTGTTTTCATAGTGTATTCGTAGCCCCGTTAGCTCAGTTTGGTAGAGCGTTAGACTTTTAATCTAACGGTCAGGGGTTCGAGCCCCCTACGAGGCTAAAGTTTTGATCCATGTCATGGTTTTCATTTTGTTCTTCTTTTATAGCGCTATATCTCTGTTTTCCCAAGACTTGTACAGTTCACAGACGATACGATGATATGATTCCGACTTTCAACAATTATCAAGTTCCAGTAAGTTGGTGAAGAATAAAGACAGTGTGTTTTCATAGTGTATTCGTAGCCCCGTTAGCTCAGTTTGGTAGAGCGTTAGACTTTTAATCTAACGGTCAGGGGTTCGAGCCCCCTACGAGGCTAAAGTTTTGATCCATGTCGTGGTTTTCATTTTGTTCTTCTTTTATAGCGCCATATCTCTGTTTTCCCAAGATCTGAACAGTTCACAGACGATACGATGATATGATTCCGACTTTCAACATTCATCTAGTTCCAGTAAGTTGGTGAAGAATAAAGACAGTGTGTTTTCATAGTGTATTCGTAGCCCCGTTAGCTCAGTTTGGTAGAGCGTTAGACTTTTAATCTAACGGTCAGGGGTTCGAGCCCCCTACGAGGCTAAAGTTTTGATCCATGTCGTGATTCTCATTTTGTTCTTCTTTTATAGCGCCATATCTCTGTTTTCCCAAGATCTGAACAGTTCACAGACGATACGATGATATGATTCCAACTTTCAACAATTATCAAGTTCCAGTTAGTTGGTGAAGAATAAAGACAATGTGTTTTCATAGTGTATTCGTAGCCCCGTTAGCTCAGTTTGGTAGAGCGTTAGACTTTTAATCTAACGGTCAGGGGTTCGAGCCCCCTACGAGGCTAAAGTTTTGATCCATGTCGTGATTCTCATTTTGTTCTTCTTTTATAGCGCCATATCTCTGTTTTCCCAAGATCTGAACAGTTCACAGACGATACGATGATATGATTCCAACTTTCAACAATTATCAAGTTCCAGTTAGTTGGTGAAGAATAAAGACAATGTGTTTTCATAGTGTATTCGTAGCCCCGTTAGCTCAGTTTGGTAGAGCGTTAGACTTTTAATCTAACGGTCAGGGGTTCGAGCCCCCTACGAGGCTAAAGTTTTGATCCATGTCGTGGTTTTCATTTTGTTCTTCTTTTATAGCGCCATATCTCTGTTTTCCCAAGATCTGAACAGTTCACAGACGATACGATGATATGATTCCGACTTTCAACATTCATCTAGTTCCAGTAAGTTGGTGAAGAATAAAGACAGTGTGTTTTCATAGTGTATTCGTAGCCCCGTTAGCTCAGTTTGGTAGAGCGTTAGACTTTTAATCTAACGGTCAGGGGTTCGAGCCCCCTACGAGGCTAAAGTTTTGATCCATGTCATGGTTTTCATTTTGTTCTTCTTTTATAGCGCTATATCTCTGTTTTCCCAAGACTTGTACAGTTCACAGACGATACGATGATATGATTCCGACTTTCAACAATTATCAAGTTCCAGTAAGTTGGTGAAGAATAAAGACAGTGTGTTTTCATAGTGTATTCGTAGCCCCGTTAGCTCAGTTTGGTAGAGCGTTAGACTTTTAATCTAACGGTCAGGGGTTCGAGCCCCCTACGAGGCTAAAGTTTTGATCCATGTCATGGTTTTCATTTTGTTCTTCTTTTATAGCGCTATATCTCTGTTTTCCCAAGACTTGTACAGTTCACAGACGATACGATGATATGATTCCGACTTTCAACAATTATCAAGTTCCAGTAAGTTGGTGAAGAATAAAGACAGTGTGTTTTCATAGTGTATTCGTAGCCCCGTTAGCTCAGTTTGGTAGAGCGTTAGACTTTTAATCTAACGGTCAGGGGTTCGAGCCCCCTACGAGGCTAAAGTTTTGATCCATGTCATGGTTTTCATTTTGTTCTTCTTTTATAGCGCTATATCTCTGTTTTCCCAAGACTTGTACAGTTCACAGACGATACGATGATATGATTCCGACTTTCAACAATTATCAAGTTCCAGTAAGTTGGTGAAGAATAAAGACAGTGTGTTTTCATAGTGTATTCGTAGCCCCGTTAGCTCAGTTTGGTAGAGCGTTAGACTTTTAATCTAACGGTCAGGGGTTCGAGCCCCCTACGAGGCTAAAGTTTTGATCCATGTCATGGTTTTCATTTTGTTCTTCTTTTATAGCGCTATATCTCTGTTTTCCCAAGACTTGTACAGTTCACAGACGATACGATGATATGATTCCGACTTTCAACAATTATCAAGTTCCAGTAAGTTGGTGAAGAATAAAGACAGTGTGTTTTCATAGTGTATTCGTAGCCCCGTTAGCTCAGTTTGGTAGAGCGTTAGACTTTTAATCTAACGGTCAGGGGTTCGAGCCCCCTACGAGGCTAAAGTTTTGATCCATGTCATGGTTTTCATTTTGTTCTTCTTTTATAGCGCTATATCTCTGTTTTCCCAAGACTTGTACAGTTCACAGACGATACGATGATATGATTCCGACTTTCAACAATTATCAAGTTCCAGTAAGTTGGTGAAGAATAAAGACAGTGTGTTTTCATAGTGTATTCGTAGCCCCGTTAGCTCAGTTTGGTAGAGCGTTAGACTTTTAATCTAACGGTCAGGGGTTCGAGCCCCCTACGAGGCTAAAGTTTTGATCCACGTCGTGATTCTCATTTTGTTCTTCTTTTATAGCGCCATAGCTCTGTTTTCCCAAGACTTGTACAGTTCACAGACGATACGATGATATGATTCCGACTTTCAACAATTATCAAGTTCCAGTTAGTTGCTGAAGAATAAAGACAATGTGTTTTCATAGTGTATTCGTAGCCCCGTTAGCTCAGTTTGGTAGAGCGTTAGACTTTTAATCTAACGGTCAGGGGTTCGAGCCCCCTACGAGGCTAAAGTTTTGATCCATGTCATGGTTTTCATTTTGTTCTTCTTTTATAGCGCTATATCTCTGTTTTCCCAAGACTTGTACAGTTCACAGACGATACGATGATATGATTCCGACTTTCAACAATTATCAAGTTCCAGTAAGTTGGTGAAGAATAAAGACAGTGTGTTTTCATAGTGTATTCGTAGCCCCGTTAGCTCAGTTTGGTAGAGCGTTAGACTTTTAATCTAACGGTCAGGGGTTCGAGCCCCCTACGAGGCTAAAGTTTTGATCCATGTCGTGGTTTTCATTTTGTTCTTCTTTTATAGCGCCATATCTCTGTTTTCCCAAGATCTGAACAGTTCACAGACGATACGATGATATGATTCCGACTTTCAACATTCATCTAGTTCCAGTAAGTTGGTGAAGAATAAAGACAGTGTGTTTTCATAGTGTATTCGTAGCCCCGTTAGCTCAGTTTGGTAGAGCGTTAGACTTTTAATCTAACGGTCAGGGGTTCGAGCCCCCTACGAGGCTAAAGTTTTGATCCATGTCGTGATTCTCATTTTGTTCTTCTTTTATAGCGCCATATCTCTGTTTTCCCAAGATCTGAACAGTTCACAGACGATACGATGATATGATTCCAACTTTCAACAATTATCAAGTTCCAGTTAGTTGGTGAAGAATAAAGACAATGTGTTTTCATAGTGTATTCGTAGCCCCGTTAGCTCAGTTTGGTAGAGCGTTAGACTTTTAATCTAACGGTCAGGGGTTCGAGCCCCCTACGAGGCTAAAGTTTTGATCCATGTCGTGATTCTCATTTTGTTCTTCTTTTATAGCGCCATATCTCTGTTTTCCCAAGATCTGAACAGTTCACAGACGATACGATGATATGATTCCAACTTTCAACAATTATCAAGTTCCAGTTAGTTGGTGAAGAATAAAGACAATGTGTTTTCATAGTGTATTCGTAGCCCCGTTAGCTCAGTTTGGTAGAGCGTTAGACTTTTAATCTAACGGTCAGGGGTTCGAGCCCCCTACGAGGCTAAAGTTTTGATCCATGTCGTGGTTTTCATTTTGTTCTTCTTTTATAGCGCCATATCTCTGTTTTCCCAAGATCTGAACAGTTCACAGACGATACGATGATATGATTCCGACTTTCAACATTCATCTAGTTCCAGTAAGTTGGTGAAGAATAAAGACAGTGTGTTTTCATAGTGTATTCGTAGCCCCGTTAGCTCAGTTTGGTAGAGCGTTAGACTTTTAATCTAACGGTCAGGGGTTCGAGCCCCCTACGAGGCTAAAGTTTTGATCCATGTCATGGTTTTCATTTTGTTCTTCTTTTATAGCGCTATATCTCTGTTTTCCCAAGACTTGTACAGTTCACAGACGATACGATGATATGATTCCGACTTTCAACAATTATCAAGTTCCAGTAAGTTGGTGAAGAATAAAGACAGTGTGTTTTCATAGTGTATTCGTAGCCCCGTTAGCTCAGTTTGGTAGAGCGTTAGACTTTTAATCTAACGGTCAGGGGTTCGAGCCCCCTACGAGGCTAAAGTTTTGATCCATGTCATGGTTTTCATTTTGTTCTTCTTTTATAGCGCTATATCTCTGTTTTCCCAAGACTTGTACAGTTCACAGACGATACGATGATATGATTCCGACTTTCAACAATTATCAAGTTCCAGTAAGTTGGTGAAGAATAAAGACAGTGTGTTTTCATAGTGTATTCGTAGCCCCGTTAGCTCAGTTTGGTAGAGCGTTAGACTTTTAATCTAACGGTCAGGGGTTCGAGCCCCCTACGAGGCTAAAGTTTTGATCCATGTCATGGTTTTCATTTTGTTCTTCTTTTATAGCGCTATATCTCTGTTTTCCCAAGACTTGTACAGTTCACAGACGATACGATGATATGATTCCGACTTTCAACAATTATCAAGTTCCAGTAAGTTGGTGAAGAATAAAGACAGTGTGTTTTCATAGTGTATTCGTAGCCCCGTTAGCTCAGTTTGGTAGAGCGTTAGACTTTTAATCTAACGGTCAGGGGTTCGAGCCCCCTACGAGGCTAAAGTTTTGATCCATGTCATGGTTTTCATTTTGTTCTTCTTTTATAGCGCTATATCTCTGTTTTCCCAAGACTTGTACAGTTCACAGACGATACGATGATATGATTCCGACTTTCAACAATTATCAAGTTCCAGTAAGTTGGTGAAGAATAAAGACAGTGTGTTTTCATAGTGTAATCGTAGCCCCGTTAGCTCAGTTTGGTAGAGCGTTAGACTTTTAATCTAACGGTCAGGGGTTCGAGCCCCCTACGAGGCTAAAGTTTTGATCCATGTCGTGGTTTTCATTTTGTTCTTCTTTTATAGCGCCATATCTCTGTTTTCCCAAGATCTGAACAGTTCACAGACGATACGATGATATGATTCCGACTATCAACATTCATCTAGTTCCAGTAAGTTGGTGAAGAATAAAGACAGTGTGTTTTCATAGTGTATTCGTAGCCCCGTTAGCTCAGTTTGGTAGAGCGTTAGACTTTTAATCTAACGGTCAGGGGTTCGAGCCCCCTACGAGGCTAAAGTTTTGATCCATGTCGTGGTTTTCATTTTGTTCTTCTTTTATAGCGCCATATCTCTGTTTTCCCAAGATCTGAACAGTTCACAGACGATACGATGATATGATTCCGACTTTCAACAATTATCAAGTTCCAGTTAGTTGGTGAAGAATAAAGACAATGTGTTTTCATAGTGTATTCGTAGCCCCGTTAGCTCAGTTTGGTAGAGCGTTAGACTTTTAATCTAACGGTCAGGGGTTCGAGCCCCCTACGAGGCTAAAGTTTTGATCCATGTCGTGGTTTTCATTTTGTTCTTCTTTTATAGCGCCATATCTCTGTTTTCCCAAGATCTGAACAGTTCACAGACGATACGATGATATGATTCCAACTTTCAACAATTATCAAGTTCCAGTTAGTTGGTGAAGAATAAAGACAATGTGTTTTCATAGTGTATTCGTAGCCCCGTTAGCTCAGTTTGGTAGAGCGTTAGACTTTTAATCTAACGGTCAGGGGTTCGAGCCCCCTACGAGGCTAAAGTTTTGATCCATGTCGTGGTTTTCATTTTGTTCTTCTTTTATAGCGCCATATCTCTGTTTTCCCAAGATCTGAACAGTTCACAGACGATACGATGATATGATTCCGACTTTCAACATTCATCTAGTTCCAGTAAGTTGGTGAAGAATAAAGACAGTGTGTTTTCATAGTGTATTCGTAGCCCCGTTAGCTCAGTTTGGTAGAGCGTTAGACTTTTAATCTAACGGTCAGGGGTTCGAGCCCCCTACGAGGCTAAAGTTTTGATCCATGTCGTGATTCTCATTTTGTTCTTCTTTTATAGCGCCATATCTCTGTTTTCCCAAGACTTGTACAGTTCACAGACGATACGATGATATGATTCCGACTTTCAACAATTATCAAGTTCCAGTTAGTTGGTGAAGAATAAAGACAATGTGTTTTCATAGTGTAATCGTAGCCCCGTTAGCTCAGTTTGGTAGAGCGTTAGACTTTTAATCTAACGGTCAGGGGTTCGAGCCCCCTACGAGGCTAAAGTTTTGATCCATGTCGTGATTCTCATTTTGTTCTTCTTTTATAGCGCCATATCTCTGTTTTCCCAAGATCTGAACAGTTCACAGACGATACGATGATATGATTCCAACTTTCAACAATTATCAAGTTCCAGTTAGTTGGTGAAGAATAAAGACAATGTGTTTTCATAGTGTAATCGTAGCCCCGTTAGCTCAGTTTGGTAGAGCGTTAGACTTTTAATCTAACGGTCAGGGGTTCGAGCCCCCTACGAGGCTAAAGTTTTGATCCATGTCATGGTTTTCATTTTGTTCTTCTTTTATAGCGCTATATCTCTGTTATCCCAAAACTTGTACAGTTCACAGACGATACGATGATATGATTCCAACTTTCAACAATTATCAAGTTCCAGTTAGTTGGTGAAGAATAAAGACAATGTGTTTTCATAGTGTATTCGTAGCCCCGGGCCAACATACATTGACTCTCACCCAGGTGACCCATTCGTCATTGACATACGAAGTTCAACATTGACCCTTGACTTCGGTGACCCAAGTTTTCAAAATTCATGACCCGAATTTCAAGAATAAGAAGTATGAATTCGTGTTTACCTATGATCTGCTCATTTTAATCGATTTTCTCACGGTATTCGAAGTATGAAAAGCAGATGAAGCTAATAGTAATAAATAAATTTAAAATAATAAATATTTCTGCTTCATATTAACTTTTAAAAATCAAACTTCCTCTTCATCGAAAATGTCAAAAGCACAGCTCCAACATCATCTCGCAGTTCATAATTCACGGTATGAAATGAAAAATGAGAAATGTATAAGTTGTTATAGAGATTTCGAAGTTGTCAATACAATAGCTCACATTCGAAATTTCCAAAAAGGAGCCAACATTTTTCTTGTGTCGAATGCTTTACCAAGAGAAGACTTCACTCATGACACTTTCAGTCCGTGGACTGGCAAAGGAGGTTAATACTGTTGTGCTCATAATCTATGAAGAAAACAGTTTAGGTAATAAGAAAGGAATAATAGTCTGGAAAAAAACTAAGACGAAAAAGTTTCATCTCTCTATTGATGATAATCAGAAGTATGTGCCTGGAGAGGGTTTCGTCTTACACTTGATTTCTAATCAGCATCCACTAATTCCAAACTTTGCTAGAGAGGTATTGTATCATAATTTTCAAATCTTTTATGCTTTCTCTCAGGTTTCTTACATAGCTTCTTACGATGATGAGGTTGTTTCTAATGTATTGTACATTTACAATGCCCTGGTAGGGCAATAACCTATTAGATCTTAACAAAATGAATTTTTCAGGAAGATCTATCTCTGGAGTATTTTGTGCCTACTAACCAGTTGAAACCTTCTATCAGATCTACTGCTAAGTCCGCAATGAATCAAAGAACAAACAGAGCAACCAAGGATTATCTCAGTTCGCAAGGAATTCATCTAACAACCAGTCAGGTACAATTTTTCAACATGATATATTAATACTATTCTTTAAGATTTCGAGCTTATCTAGAAGTGTTCCCGACCACATAAAAACTAACTCCGGTCCAAATGAGGCTTCCGACATAAATAAACTCGTTGGCAGATATTTAGCTGGGTTGAATTCAGCCGAAACATTAGAAAAGCCTTTCTATGATTTATGTGAGTCTATTTTGTTATCTGTTTTTTGCACATTTAGTCTATTTTTAGCTCGAGGAAAGTTGGATTTTCGTCAGATAGTGGGTTATAGAGCCGCCATTGAACATTTTGTCACTCACTTGCCATATGATGCTGACTTGAAAGAGCATCATACGTTTTTGGAAGAATTACGAATTTGCTCGGAAGAAGAAGCAGATGATTGTTTTCGTAAGCTGTTGATGCAGAGTAATGCTATGAAACTTTATTATTTAGGCAAGGAGTTAGCTAGGTGTGACAAAAGTGGCTCATATCCCAACATCGGTAACATTATACAGTTCGATACTACCTTCAGTATCAGTAGTGGCGAGTATGTCACAGTGTGTCTTGGAACAATGCAGCAATTCAGGTAAATCTTATCTCATACGATTTCATGATTTATTTCTAGACATAAGAAATCTGAAAAAAACTCAGTTCTCATGTTGGCGGTGATGGTGCATACGTCTAAATGCGCTTCCAATCATGAAGCTTTTTCTCATTTTTTGAATGAGCAGTTTTCTTTATATGGAGAAAATAAAAGGATAGCTGGAGTCTGTCATGACGGTGAAGCAGCGTTCTCATGGTATACTAAAGTAAGTTCCAACTACAACAATTCATTCCATGATATCTTTTTGAAGGGTAAAATATTGAAATACGCCACTCTATTACGTTGCGACTTCCATAAAATGGATAATTTGAAATTTTTCTGTGCTGACACAAATGTAGATCCTGATTACATAAAAAGAAAGCTGTACGGTTATCGAAAAAAGGTAAGCTATCTTTTCCATTTCCTAATTTTTTGTTTCAGACTGATTCGGGAATGGTTCTTAAGAAAGGAATTCTCTCAGAGTTTCAAGAAAGCCGCTTCAACGAAAAATACTCGAGACTCTGCTACTCAATTGATGATCAAAAAGTTCGGAAATGGTTAGTTATAGTATAATTCTTTTTTATTTTATGTTTTTTTACGGCTTCAGGCTACGGGATAACAAAGAGAGCTTTTACAACCATCATTCGTTGGTGATGAAGTTTAAAGCAGGAATAATGCTTCACTTCTACACAACTAACCCAATGGAAAATTTTAACAATATAATCAAAAAGTACATTCCATACTCTATGCCAGCTCATCTTGTGATGGACAAATTTTTATCACTGCATGATGGTTTGCTAATATTCGAAAACGGAAGAAACTACGAGCATTACAGATCAGATGAAATCCCGTTTCAAAGCTGTGGTTTCGTTGCCCAGTGATTTGATTACCGATTTTTCAATACCCCATTTGGAATGGTCCAGAAAAATTCGCAGTGAACAGATGAGTTTTTTGAAAACATATGGCATGGCACAATCATACTTCGAAGCTGACTTGTTGGAATACCCATCTTGGATACTGGAGAGCAGTATTTTTAAAACTTTTCTCCAGTCACTTATCGGTTTATTTAGGTTGTGAAGGTGTGGGTCGGGATCTTTTTTTAGAGCAAGTATCGAAGTTGACAATTCTAACAACTGGAGAGGAGAACCTTTTCCTTATTATACAGGAGAAACAGTATGCAAAGTGAGTAATATTGATGAAACCAGTACAACGTTTATTCAGCTCATCTGTAGTTCGTCTTATCAACAACACACTTCACTGTTACGAATCTCTCTGCATTGAAACAAAAAAGAAAAAAAAAATATATTGGTGCACTCATATTTTGAAAACTTTCAAAGCATTGCGTGAAGATGAAAAGCTTCTGGTTATTCAGCAATATGAAAGTGATCGCAACACACTAACTGCCAAGCAAAAAATGGCTGAAAGTCTTACATCCAAAAGTGGAAAAAAGAAAGCACCTAGAAGAGGTTCTGTCTGGTCAAAAGCCAATTATAGCCGTCAACTCGAAGGAATAGCGAAGTAAGTTAGATGTTGAATTAGATGTCTTAAAATTTTTAGTAACTCCATGAATAGCAGTACTATGAATACCACAAGAACAGAAGATACAACGACTGAGATAGTAGATTTGGATGTAGACATCAATTTTTATACGAGGCAGATTGGTTATAATTCATCTTCAGAAGAATACTCTAGTTGATGGGAAAACTGTTATGATATGAAAATAAGATTGTTACCACAGAAATTATCTTTCATCTTTTGATCAAATTTGGGATTTCTTATTCTTGAAATTCGGGTCATGAATTTTGAAAACTTGGGTCACCGAAGTCAAGGGTCAGTGTTGAACTTCGTATGTCAATGTCGAATGGGTCACCTGGGTGAGAGTCATTGTATGATAGCCGTAGCCCCGTTAGCTCAGTTTGGTAGAGCGTTAGACTTTTAATCTAACGGTCAGGGGTTCGAGCCCCCTACGAGGCTAAAGTTTTGATCCATGTCGTGGTTTTCATTTTGTTCTTCTTTTATAGCGCTATATCTCTGTTTTCCCAAGATCTGAACAGTTCACAGACGATACGATGATATGATTCCAACTTTCAACAATTATCAAGTTCCAGTTAGTTGGTGAAGAATAAAGACAGTGTGTTTTCATAGTGTAATCGTAGCCCCGTTAGCTCAGTTTGGTAGAGCGTTAGACTTTTAATCTAACGGTCAGGGGTTCGAGCCCCCTACGAGGCTAAAGTTTTGATCCATGTCGTGGTTTTCATTTTGTTCTTCTTTTATAGCGCTATATCTCTGTTTTCCCAAAACTTGTACAGTTCACAGACGATACGATGATATGATTCCGACTTTCAACATTCATCTAGTTCCAGTAAGTTGGTGAAGAATAAATACAGTGTGTTTTCATAGTGTAATCGTAGCCCCGTTAGCTCAGTTTGGTAGAGCGTTAGACTTTTAATCTAACGGTCAGGGGTTCGAGCCCCCTACGAGGCTAAAGTTTTGATCCATGTCGTGGTTTTCATTTTGTTCTTCTTTTATAGCGCTATATCTCTGTTTTCCCAAGACTTGTACAGTTCACAGACGATACGATGATATGATTCCGACTTTCAACATTCATCTAGTTCCAGTAAGTTGGTGGAGAATAAATACAGTGTGTTTTCATAGTGTAATCGTAGCCCCGTTAGCTCAGTTTGGTAGAGCGTTAGACTTTTAATCTAACGGTCAGGGGTTCGAGCCCCCTACGAGGCTAAAGTTTTGATCCATGTCGTGGTTTTCATTTTGTTCTTCTTTTATAGCGCTATATCTCTGTTTTCCCAAGACTTGTACAGTTCACAGACGATACGATGATATGATTCCGACTTTCAACATTTATCTAGTTCCAGTAAGTTGGTGGAGAATAAATACAGTGTGTTTCCATAGTGTAATCGTAGCCCCGTTAGCTCAGTTTGGTAGAGCGTTAGACTTTTAATCTAACGGTCAGGGGTTCGAGCCCCCTACGAGGCTAAAGTTTTGATCCATGTCGTGATTCTCATTTTGTTCTTCTTTTATAGCGCTATATCTCTGTTTTCCCAAGATCTGAACAGTTCACAGACGATACGATGATATGATTCCGACTTTCAACAATTATCAAGTTCCAGTTAGTTGGTGAAGAATAAAGACAGTGTGTTTTCATAGTGTAATCGTAGCCCCGTTAGCTCAGTTTGGTAGAGCGTTAGACTTTTAATCTAACGGTCAGGGGTTCGAGCCCCCTACGAGGCTAAAGTTTTGATCCATGTCGTGGTTTTCATTTTGTTCTTCTTTTATAGCGCTATATCTCTGTTTTCCCAAGACTTGTACAGTTCACAGACGATACGATGATATGATTCCGACTTTCAACATTTATCTAGTTCCAGTAAGTTGGTGGAGAATAAATACAGTGTGTTTCCATAGTGTAATCGTAGCCCCGTTAGCTCAGTTTGGTAGAGCGTTAGACTTTTAATCTAACGGTCAGGGGTTCGAGCCCCCTACGAGGCTAAAGTTTTGATCCATGTCGTGATTCTCATTTTGTTCTTCTTTTATAGCGCTATATCTCTGTTTTCCCAAGATCTGAACAGTTCACAGACGATACGATGATATGATTCCGACTTTCAACAATTATCAAGTTCCAGTTAGTTGGTGAAGAATAAATACAGTGTGTTTTCATAGTGTAATCGTAGCCCCGTTAGCTCAGTTTGGTAGAGCGTTAGACTTTTAATCTAACGGTCAGGGGTTCGAGCCCCCTACGAGGCTAAAGTTTTGATCCATGTCGTGATTCTCATTTTGTTCTTCTTTTATAGCGCTATATCTCTGTTTTCCCAAAACTTGTACAGTTCACAGACGATACGATGATATGATTCCGACTTTCAACAATTATCAAGTTCCAGTTAGTTGGTGAAGAATAAAGACAGTGTGTTTTCATAGTGTAATCGTAGCCCCGTTAGCTCAGTTTGGTAGAGCGTTAGACTTTTAATCTAACGGTCAGGGGTTCGAGCCCCCTACGAGGCTAAAGTTTTGATCCATGTCGTGGTTTTCATTTTGTTCTTCTTTTATAGCGCTATATCTCTGTTTTCCCAAGACTTGTACAGTTCACAGACGATACGATGATATGATTCCGACTTTCAACATTTATCTAGTTCCAGTAAGTTCGGTTGTAGTCACCTCCCGCTCGGTTGTAGTCACCTCGACTGGTCGTCTCTATTTTCGTCTCTGGTATTGATCGCTACTATCACTGATCGTCCGCAATTGTCATCATCTTGGACTGTGTAATAGATAGGTATCGATTGTTAGAATTTCGTGTGCTCGCTATTTTTTCTTCTCTTTCCGCAGCTTTATCATCTTTGCCCCTTCTCTTACCCTACTATCTTTTATCCTCTATCTGAGCTACCTATCATTCTTCATTCTTCGGAAATTGCTCATATCTATCAAGTCTTTTTCGAACTCGATCCACTTATTCTTCGCGATATGTCTGGGTTAGAGGAGTTGAAATCTCTTGTGATCGCTCTCACCAATGTTGTCAATAACCTCAAAACCTCCATTGACGACATCCCTAAAGCCGTTGATAAACTCTTCAATAGGGTAAATGCTATTGATACCACCATTTGCTCTCATGATTCCAAGATCTGCACTCTTGAATCGAATATTCGTGATATTTTCAAACGTTTCGATTCTCTTCATCTTGTCCCTCCTACTCCCATCACCTCTTCCTCCACCAATATCAATCCTAATAATTGTATTTCCGACATCGTGTCTTACCGTTCCGAAGAAGTTAGATTCGCCTCTCGGTCGTGTAACCTTCTCTGGTTTAGACTTCCCACTTCTTTTCTTTCTTCCCAATCTTTCACTACTGAAATGGACTCTCTGCTCACCGCTATTATTTCTTTTTCTAATGATTCCGCTATCTCCGACCTTTTTAAAAACAAGGGTATCACTTATCGTCGTATCGGCACTAAGCCGAAGAAAACCTCTGATACTGGTTCTCCTGTTTGCTTCACTTGTCCATCCACTGAATATCGCGATAAACTGATCTTTATACTTCGCAAATTCAAACATGTTCATGATCCCGAACTCCGCAAAACCTTTGTTCGCAGGGAATATCTTCCTAGCGAAATCGCTCTTGAGCGCGAACTTTTGCAGAAGTGTTCTCTTCTCAATACAAATTGTCCTCAGTCCTTTCATTTTGTCAGGGACTTCAAAGTTATAGTTAAACCTCGTGCCTCTGACGCACAAATTTCGCTTATCTCTAATACATCTACCCCTCTGATAGCTTCTGCTTCCAACATATCCGATTGCAGTAGCACTCCTCCTACTCTTCATCAAGGCACACTTTCCTTGTCCTCCCCCAGTGATCTTTCTGCTATTGATACCTCTGTACCACTAACTAGTTCTCCACCTATCACTGCTTTGATTGCATCGATCATGAACTTCTTTTATCTAAGCTTATTCACTATCGCTTCCCTGACTCTCTAGTCAAATTCTTTGAATCTTTCCTTAGCGATCGATCGTATCGCATTCAATTTGGTGACCATTTCTCTACAATGCATCCCATATCTTCTGGCGTACCTCAAGGTACTGTTTTTGGTCCCATTCTGTTTGCAATTTTTATAAATGATCTCCTCTATATTTTCCCTGAAGCTATTGAAAGAGTACTTTACGCTGATGATCTCAAGCTATTATCCCCTGATCCCCGCTCACTACAGTACGCTCTAGATTGCCTAACTGACTGGTGCTCCACCAACCGTCTTACTATTAACTGCCGCAAATCCAAAAGTTTTATTTTTTCTCATTCTAAGAATGTAGTACCATCATACGACTTCAGTATCAGCGACAACAAGATCGAACAAGTCTCTTCCTTCAATGATCTCGGGGTTCTCACTTCTCCTAATCTCAGCTTCTCCCGCCACATTGACTCTATCTGCGCCAAAGCTAACAATAAATGTCGTTTGATTCTACGTTGTTTCGTCTCTCGAGATATCAACCTACTATTGAAGCTCTTCAAAATTTTTGTTCGCCCCTACCTAGAATATGCCTCTCCAGTTTGGTCTCCTGATTGCAAAAAGCTCTTAAATAAAATCGAAAGCGTACAGAAACGATTCGTTTTTGCAATTTGCGCTCGTTCAGGTTCTGTACACAATAACCGTGACTTTTTTGACAACTATAAATCTCGCATTGAGTCTTTCAATATGTGCTCTCTTCAAAGGCGCAGAGCCATTGCTGATCTCTGTTTTCTTTATGATCTCATTCATTTAACTTCGACAGGATCAACTCTCAAAGATAACTCAGTCACTTCCTTGGTTAGCTATGTTCACAAACGCAACAACAGGTATTTACGTGGTAGTCATCCTCTCAAACTCGATCATCCGCCCTATACCACTACTATTTTAAGATCATCTTTTGAATACAGAACAATCGACCTATGGAACTCTCTGCCGTCTGGTTTTTTCTCTCTACGCAAGAAAACATTCAGAAGGACTATTAAGAAACATCTGCGAATGGGTTAATCTTCTTGCTTTTTCTGCTTTATAAGTGTTCTTCTCATTTCTCTTTTATTCTTCTAAATTTTATTTCTGACTGGTTAACTGCTATCAGCTCTATGATCACATTTCGCCCTACACCTTGCTTTGCCTGTGTCACTCTCATAGGCTTTTGGCCATGCGGAGAACACTGGGAAATCGGCGCTTGCCTGAAAATTTGAGGTTTTCTCTAGACCTCATTTTCTTCCAAATCGCGACCATCCGATTGCCACTCTTTCCCTATACTCGAGTCGGTCAGCTATTTCTTTCGGCGTTATAATGTGATCATTGAAAACCTTCAGGTAATCATGTTTTTTCTCGCAACACAAAGATTCTTCTTACGAATTCTTCTGTTCATCTTATTGTAATTGAATCCGATGTTGTGTGTGTAAACAATAAAAAATAAGTTGGTGGAGAATAAATACAGTGTGTTTCCATAGTGTAATCGTAGCCCCGTTAGCTCAGTTTGGTAGAGCGTTAGACTTTTAATCTAACGGTCAGGGGTTCGAGCCCCCTACGAGGCTAAAGTTTTGATCCATGTCGTGATTCTCATTTTGTTCTTCTTTTATAGCGCTATATCTCTGTTTTCCCAAGATCTGAACAGTTCACAGACGATACGATGATATGATTCCGACTTTCAACATTCATCTAGTTCCAGTAAGTTGGTGAAGAATAAATACAGTGTGTTTTCATAGTGTAATCGTAGCCCCGTTAGCTCAGTTTGGTAGAGCGTTAGACTTTTAATCTAACGGTCAGGGGTTCGAGCCCCCTACGAGGCTAAAGTTTTGATCCATGTCGTGGTTTTCATTTTGTTCTTCTTTTATAGCGCTATATCTCTGTTTTCCCAAGACTTGTACAGTTCACAGACGATACGATGATATGATTCCGACTTTCAACATTCATCTAGTTCCAGTAAGTTGGTGGAGAATAAATACAGTGTGTTTTCATAGTGTAATCGTAGCCCCGTTAGCTCAGTTTGGTAGAGCGTTAGACTTTTAATCTAACGGTCAGGGGTTCGAGCCCCCTACGAGGCTAAAGTTTTGATCCATGTCGTGGTTTTCATTTTGTTCTTCTTTTATAGCGCTATATCTCTGTTTTCCCAAGACTTGTACAGTTCACAGACGATACGATGATATGATTCCGACTTTCAACATTTATCTAGTTCCAGTAAGTTGGTGGAGAATAAATACAGTGTGTTTCCATAGTGTAATCGTAGCCCCGTTAGCTCAGTTTGGTAGAGCGTTAGACTTTTAATCTAACGGTCAGGGGTTCGAGCCCCCTACGAGGCTAAAGTTTTGATCCATGTCGTGATTCTCATTTTGTTCTTCTTTTATAGCGCTATATCTCTGTTTTCCCAAGATCTGAACAGTTCACAGACGATACGATGATATGATTCCAACTTTCAACAATTATCAAGTTCCAGTTAGTTGGTGAAGAATAAATACAGTGTGTTTCCATAGTGTAATCGTAGCCCCGTTAGCTCAGTTTGGTAGAGCGTTAGACTTTTAATCTAACGGTCAGGGGTTCGAGCCCCCTACGAGGCTAAAGTTTTGATCCATGTCGTGGTTTTTATTTTGTTCTTCTTTTATAGCGCTATATCTCTGTTTTCCCAAAACTTGTACAGTTCACAGACGATACGATGATATGATTCCGACTTTCAACATTCATCTAGTTCCAGTAAGTTGGTGAAGAATAAATACAGTGTGTTTTCATAGTGTAATCGTAGCCCCGTTAGCTCAGTTTGGTAGAGCGTTAGACTTTTAATCTAACGGTCAGGGGTTCGAGCCCCCTACGAGGCTAAAGTTTTGATCCATGTCGTGGTTTTCATTTTGTTCTTCTTTTATAGCGCTATATCTCTGTTTTCCCAAGACTTGTACAGTTCACAGACGATACGATGATATGATTCCGACTTTCAACATTCATCTAGTTCCAGTAAGTTGGTGGAGAATAAATACAGTGTGTTTTCATAGTGTAATCGTAGCCCCGTTAGCTCAGTTTGGTAGAGCGTTAGACTTTTAATCTAACGGTCAGGGGTTCGAGCCCCCTACGAGGCTAAAGTTTTGATCCATGTCGTGGTTTTCATTTTGTTCTTCTTTTATAGCGCTATATCTCTGTTTTCCCAAGACTTGTACAGTTCACAGACGATACGATGATATGATTCCGACTTTCAACATTCATCTAGTTCCAGTAAGTTGGTGGAGAATAAATACAGTGTGTTTTCATAGTGTAATCGTAGCCCCGTTAGCTCAGTTTGGTAGAGCGTTAGACTTTTAATCTAACGGTCAGGGGTTCGAGCCCCCTACGAGGCTAAAGTTTTGATCCATGTCGTGATTCTCATTTTGTTCTTCTTTTATAGCGCCATATCTCTGTTTTCCCAAGATCTGAACAGTTCACAGACGATACGATGATATGATTCCAACTTTCAACATTCATCTAGTTCCAGTTAGTTGGTGAAGAATAAAGACAGTGTGTTTTCATAGTGTATTCGTAGCCCCGTTAGCTCAGTTTGGTAGAGCGTTAGACTTTTAATCTAACGGTCAGGGGTTCGAGCCCCCTACGAGGCTAAAGTTTTGATCCATGTCGTGGTTTTCATTTTGTTCTTCTTTTATAGCGCTATATCTCTGTTTTCCCAAGACTTGTACAGTTCACAGACGATACGATGATATGATTCCAACTTTCAACATTCATCTAGTTCCAGTAAGTTGGTGAAGAATAAATACAGTGTGTTTTCATAGTGTAATCGTAGCCCCGTTAGCTCAGTTTGGTAGAGCGTTAGACTTTTAATCTAACGGTCAGGGGTTTGAGCCCCCTACGAGGCTAAAGTTTTGATCCACGTCGTGGTTTTCAATTTGTTCTTCTTTTATAGCGCTATATCTCTGTTTTCCCAAGACTTGTACAGTTCACAGACGATACGATGATATGATTCCGACTTTCAACATTCATCTAGTTCCAGTAAGTTGGTGGAGAATAAATACAGTGTGTTTTCATAGTGTAAACGTAGCCCCGTTAGCTCAGTTTGGTAGAGCGTTAGACTTTTAATCTAACGGTCAGGGGTTCGAGCCCCCTACGAGGCTAAAGTTTTGATCCATGTCGTGATTCTCATTTTGTTCTTCTTTTATAGCGCTATATCTCTGTTTTCCCAAGATCTGAACAGTTCACAGACGATACGATGATATGATTCCAACTTTCAACAATTATCAAGTTCCAGTTAGTTGGTGAAGAATAAAGACAGTGTGTTTTCATAGTGTAATCGTAGCCCCGTTAGCTCAGTTTGGTAGAGCGTTAGACTTTTAATCTAACGGTCAGGGGTTCGAGCCCCCTACGAGGCTAAAGTTTTGATCCATGTCGTGGTTTTTATTTTGTTCTTCTTTTATAGCGCTATATCTCTGTTTTCCCAAAACTTGTACAGTTCACAGACGATACGATGATATGATTCCGACTTTCAACATTCATCTAGTTCCAGTAAGTTGGTGAAGAATAAATACAGTGTGTTTTCATAGTGTAATCGTAGCCCCGTTAGCTCAGTTTGGTAGAGCGTTAGACTTTTAATCTAACGGTCAGGGGTTCGAGCCCCCTACGAGGCTAAAGTTTTGATCCATGTCGTGGTTTTCATTTTGTTCTTCTTTTATAGCGCTATATCTCTGTTTTCCCAAGACTTGTACAGTTCACAGACGATACGATGATATGATTCCGACTTTCAACATTCATCTAGTTCCAGTAAGTTGGTGGAGAATAAATACAGTGTGTTTTCATAGTGTAATCGTAGCCCCGTTAGCTCAGTTTGGTAGAGCGTTAGACTTTTAATCTAACGGTCAGGGGTTCGAGCCCCCTACGAGGCTAAAGTTTTGATCCATGTCGTGGTTTTCATTTTGTTCTTCTTTTATAGCGCTATATCTCTGTTTTCCCAAAACTTGTACAGTTCACAGACGATACGATGATATGATTCCGACTTTCAACATTCATCTAGTTCCAGTAAGTTGGTGAAGAATAAATACAGTGTGTTTTCATAGTGTAATCGTAGCCCCGTTAGCTCAGTTTGGTAGAGCGTTAGACTTTTAATCTAACGGTCAGGGGTTCGAGCCCCCTACGAGGCTAAAGTTTTGATCCATGTCGTGGTTTTCATTTTGTTCTTCTTTTATAGCGCTATATCTCTGTTTTCCCAAGACTTGTACAGTTCACAGACGATACGATGATATGATTCCGACTTTCAACATTCATCTAGTTCCAGTAAGTTGGTGGAGAATAAATACAGTGTGTTTTCATAGTGTAATCGTAGCCCCGTTAGCTCAGTTTGGTAGAGCGTTAGACTTTTAATCTAACGGTCAGGGGTTCGAGCCCCCTACGAGGCTAAAGTTTTGATCCATGTCGTGGTTTTCATTTTGTTCTTCTTTTATAGCGCTATATCTCTGTTTTCCCAAGACTTGTACAGTTCACAGACGATACGATGATATGATTCCGACTTTCAACATTCATCTAGTTCCAGTAAGTTGGTGGAGAATAAATACAGTGTGTTTTCATAGTGTAATCGTAGCCCCGTTAGCTCAGTTTGGTAGAGCGTTAGACTTTTAATCTAACGGTCAGGGGTTCGAGCCCCCTACGAGGCTAAAGTTTTGATCCATGTCGTGATTCTCATTTTGTTCTTCTTTTATAGCGCCATATCTCTGTTTTCCCAAGATCTGAACAGTTCACAGACGATACGATGATATGATTCCAACTTTCAACAATTATCAAGTTCCAGTTAGTTGGTGAAGAATAAAGACAGTGTGTTTTCATAGTGTATTCGTAGCCCCGTTAGCTCAGTTTGGTAGAGCGTTAGACTTTTAATCTAACGGTCAGGGGTTCGAGCCCCCTACGAGGCTAAAGTTTTGATCCATGTCGTGGTTTTCATTTTGTTCTTCTTTTATAGCGCTATATCTCTGTTTTCCCAAGACTTGTACAGTTCACAGACGATACGATGATATGATTCCAACTTTCAACATTCATCTAGTTCCAGTAAGTTGGTGAAGAATAAATACAGTGTGTTTTCATAGTGTAATCGTAGCCCCGTTAGCTCAGTTTGGTAGAGCGTTAGACTTTTAATCTAACGGTCAGGGGTTTGAGCCCCCTACGAGGCTAAAGTTTTGATCCACGTCGTGGTTTTCAATTTGTTCCTCTTTTATAGCGCTATATCTCTGTTTCCCCAAGACTTTTACAGTTCACAGACGATACGATGATATGATTCCGACTTTCAACATTCATCTAGTTCCAGTAAGTTGGTGAAGAATAAATACAGTGTGTTTTCATAGTGTAATCGTAGCCCCGTTAGCTCAGTTTGGTAGAGCGTTAGACTTTTAATCTAACGGTCAGGGGTTTGAGCCCCCTACGAGGCTAAAGTTTTGATCCACGTCGTGGTTTTCAATTTGTTCCTCTTTTATAGCGCTATATCTCTGTTTCCCCAAGACTTTTACAGTTCACAGACGATACGATGATATGATTCCGACTTTCAACATTCATCTAGTTCCAGTAAGTTGGTGAAGAATAAATACAGTGTGTTTTCATAGTGTAATCGTAGCCCCGTTAGCTCAGTTTGGTAGAGCGTTAGACTTTTAATCTAACGGTCAGGGGTTCGAGCCCCCTACGAGGCTAAAGTTTTGATCCACGTCGTGGTTTTCATTTTGTTCTTCTTTTATAGCGCTATATCTCTGTTTCCCCAAGACTTGTACAGTTCACAGACGATAAGATGATATGATTCCGACTTTCAACATTCATCTAGTACCAGTAAGTTGGTGAAGATTAAAGACAGTGTGTTTTCATAGTGTAATCGTAGCCCCGTTAGCTCAGTTTGGTAGAGCGTTAGACTTTTAATCTAACGGTCAGGGGTTCGAGCCCCCTACGAGGCTAAAGTTTTGATCCACGTCGTGGTTTTCATTTTGTTCTTCTTTTATAGCGCTATATCTCTGTTTTCCCAAGACTTGTACAGTTCACAGACGATACGATGATATGATTCCGACTTTCAACATTCATCTAGTTCCAGTAAGTTGGTGAAGAATAAATACAGTGTGTTTTCATAGTGTAATCGTAGCCCCGTTAGCTCAGTTTGGTAGAGCGTTAGACTTTCAATCTAACGGTCAGGGGTTCGAGCCCCCTACGAGGCTAAAGTTTTGATCCATGTCGTGTTTTCATTTTGTTCTTCTTTTATAGCGCTATATCTCTGTTTTCCCAAGACTTGTACAGTTCACAGACGATACGATGATATGATTCCGACTTTCAACATTCATCTAGTTCCAGTAAGTTGGTGGAGAATAAATACAGTGTGTTTTCATAGTGTAATCGTAGCCCCGTTAGCTCAGTTTGGTAGAGCGTTAGACTTTTAATCTAACGGTCAGGGGTTCGAGCCCCCTACGAGGCTAAAGTTTTGATCCATGTCGTGGTTTTTATTTTGTTCTTCTTTTATAGCGCTATATCTCTGTTTTCCCAAAACTTGTACAGTTCACAGACGATACGATGATATGATTCCGACTTTCAACATTCATCTAGTTCCAGTAAGTTGGTGAAGAATAAATACAGTGTGTTTTCATAGTGTAATCGTAGCCCCGTTAGCTCAGTTTGGTAGAGCGTTAGACTTTTAATCTAACGGTCAGGGGTTCGAGCCCCCTACGAGGCTAAAGTTTTGATCCATGTCGTGGTTTTCATTTTGTTCTTCTTTTATAGCGCTATATCTCTGTTTTCCCAAGACTTGTACAGTTCACAGACGATACGATGATATGATTCCGACTTTCAACATTCATCTAGTTCCAGTAAGTTGGTGGAGAATAAATACAGTGTGTTTTCATAGTGTAATCGTAGCCCCGTTAGCTCAGTTTGGTAGAGCGTTAGACTTTTAATCTAACGGTCAGGGGTTCGAGCCCCCTACGAGGCTAAAGTTTTGATCCATGTCGTGGTTTTCATTTTGTTCTTCTTTTATAGCGCTATATCTCTGTTTTCCCAAGACTTGTACAGTTCACAGACGATACGATGATATGATTCCGACTTTCAACATTCATCTAGTTCCAGTAAGTTGGTGGAGAATAAATACAGTGTGTTTTCATAGTGTAATCGTAGCCCCGTTAGCTCAGTTTGGTAGAGCGTTAGACTTTTAATCTAACGGTCAGGGGTTCGAGCCCCCTACGAGGCTAAAGTTTTGATCCATGTCGTGATTCTCATTTTGTTCTTCTTTTATAGCGCTATATCTCTGTTTTCCCAAGATCTGAACAGTTCACAGACGATACGATGATATGATTCCAACTTTCAACAATTATCAAGTTCCAGTTAGTTGGTGAAGAATAAAGACAGTGTGTTTTCATAGTGTAATCGTAGCCCCGTTAGCTCAGTTTGGTAGAGCGTTAGACTTTTAATCTAACGGTCAGGGGTTTGAGCCCCCTACGAGGCTAAAGTTTTGATCCACGTCGTGGTTTTCAATTTGTTCCTCTTTTATAGCGCTATATCTCTGTTTCCCCAAGACTTTTACAGTTCACAGACGATACGATGATATGATTCCGACTTTCAACATTCATCTAGTTCCAGTAAGTTGGTGAAGAATAAATACAGTGTGTTTTCATAGTGTAATCGTAGCCCCGTTAGCTCAGTTTGGTAGAGCGTTAGACTTTTAATCTAACGGTCAGGGGTTCGAGCCCCCTACGAGGCTAAAGTTTTGATCCACGTCGTGGTTTTCATTTTGTTCTTCTTTTATAGCGCTATATCTCTGTTTCCCCAAGACTTGTACAGTTCACAGACGATAAGATGATATGATTCCGACTTTCAACATTCATCTAGTACCAGTAAGTTGGTGAAGATTAAAGACAGTGTGTTTTCATAGTGTAATCGTAGCCCCGTTAGCTCAGTTTGGTAGAGCGTTAGACTTTTAATCTAACGGTCAGGGGTTCGAGCCCCCTACGAGGCTAAAGTTTTGATCCACGTCGTGGTTTTCATTTTGTTCTTCTTTTATAGCGCTATATCTCTGTTTTCCCAAGACTTGTACAGTTCACAGACGATACGATGATATGATTCCGACTTTCAACATTCATCTAGTTCCAGTAAGTTGGTGAAGAATAAATACAGTGTGTTTTCATAGTGTAATCGTAGCCCCGTTAGCTCAGTTTGGTAGAGCGTTAGACTTTTAATCTAACGGTCAGGGGTTCGAGCCCCCTACGAGGCTAAAGTTTTGATCCATGTCGTGTTTTCATTTTGTTCTTCTTTTATAGCGCTATATCTCTGTTTTCCCAAGACTTGTACAGTTCACAGACGATACGATGATATGATTCCGACTTTCAACATTCATCTAGTTCCAGTAAGTTGGTGGAGAATAAATACAGTGTGTTTTCATAGTGTAATCGTAGCCCCGTTAGCTCAGTTTGGTAGAGCGTTAGACTTTTAATCTAACGGTCAGGGGTTCGAGCCCCCTACGAGGCTAAAGTTTTGATCCATGTCGTGATTCTCATTTTGTTCTTCTTTTATAGCGCTATATCTCTGTTTTCCCAAGATCTGAACAGTTCACAGACGATACGATGATATGATTCCAACTTTCAACAATTATCAAGTTCCAGTTAGTTGGTGAAGAATAAAGACAGTGTGTTTTCATAGTGTAATCGTAGCCCCGTTAGCTCAGTTTGGTAGAGCGTTAGACTTTTAATCTAACGGTCAGGGGTTCGAGCCCCCTACGAGGCTAAAGTTTTGATCCATGTCGTGGTTTTTATTTTGTTCTTCTTTTATAGCGCTATATCTCTGTTTTCCCAAAACTTGTACAGTTCACAGACGATACGATGATATGATTCCGACTTTCAACATTCATCTAGTTCCAGTAAGTTGGTGAAGAATAAATACAGTGTGTTTTCATAGTGTAATCGTAGCCCCGTTAGCTCAGTTTGGTAGAGCGTTAGACTTTTAATCTAACGGTCAGGGGTTCGAGCCCCCTACGAGGCTAAAGTTTTGATCCATGTCGTGGTTTTCATTTTGTTCTTCTTTTATAGCGCTATATCTCTGTTTTCCCAAGACTTGTACAGTTCACAGACGATACGATGATATGATTCCGACTTTCAACATTCATCTAGTTCCAGTAAGTTGGTGGAGAATAAATACAGTGTGTTTTCATAGTGTAATCGTAGCCCCGTTAGCTCAGTTTGGTAGAGCGTTAGACTTTTAATCTAACGGTCAGGGGTTCGAGCCCCCTACGAGGCTAAAGTTTTGATCCATGTCGTGGTTTTCATTTTGTTCTTCTTTTATAGCGCTATATCTCTGTTTTCCCAAGACTTGTACAGTTCACAGACGATACGATGATATGATTCCGACTTTCAACATTCATCTAGTTCCAGTAAGTTGGTGGAGAATAAATACAGTGTGTTTTCATAGTGTAATCGTAGCCCCGTTAGCTCAGTTTGGTAGAGCGTTAGACTTTTAATCTAACGGTCAGGGGTTCGAGCCCCCTACGAGGCTAAAGTTTTGATCCATGTCGTGATTCTCATTTTGTTCTTCTTTTATAGCGCCATATCTCTGTTTTCCCAAGATCTGAACAGTTCACAGACGATACGATGATATGATTCCAACTTTCAACAATTATCAAGTTCCAGTTAGTTGGTGAAGAATAAAGACAGTGTGTTTTCATAGTGTATTCGTAGCCCCGTTAGCTCAGTTTGGTAGAGCGTTAGACTTTTAATCTAACGGTCAGGGGTTCGAGCCCCCTACGAGGCTAAAGTTTTGATCCATGTCGTGGTTTTCATTTTGTTCTTCTTTTATAGCGCTATATCTCTGTTTTCCCAAGACTTGTACAGTTCACAGACGATACGATGATATGATTCCAACTTTCAACATTCATCTAGTTCCAGTAAGTTGGTGAAGAATAAATACAGTGTGTTTTCATAGTGTAATCGTAGCCCCGTTAGCTCAGTTTGGTAGAGCGTTAGACTTTTAATCTAACGGTCAGGGGTTTGAGCCCCCTACGAGGCTAAAGTTTTGATCCACGTCGTGGTTTTCATTTGTTCCTCTTTTATAGCGCTATATCTCTGTTTTCCCAAGACTTTTACAGTTCACAGACGATACGATGATATGATTCCGACTTTCAACATTCATCTAGTTCCAGTAAGTTGGTGAAGAATAAATACAGTGTGTTTTCATAGTGTAATCGTAGCCCCGTTAGCTCAGTTTGGTAGAGCGTTAGACTTTTAATCTAACGGTCAGGGGTTCGAGCCCCCTACGAGGCTAAAGTTTTGATCCACGTCGTGGTTTTCATTTTGTTCTTCTTTTATAGCGCTATATCTCTGTTTCCCCAAGACTTGTACAGTTCACAGACGATAAGATGATATGATTCCGACTTTCAACATTCATCTAGTCCAGTAAGTTGGTGAAGATAAAGACAGTGTGTTTTCATAGTGTAATCGTAGCCCCGTTAGCTCAGTTTGGTAGAGCGTTAGACTTTTAATCTAACGGTCAGGGGTTCGAGCCCCCTACGAGGCTAAAGTTTTGATCCACGTCGTGGTTTTCATTTTGTTCTTCTTTTATAGCGCTATATCTCTGTTTTCCCAAGACTTGTACAGTTCACAGACGATACGATGATATGATTCCGACTTTCAACATTCATCTAGTTCCAGTAAGTTGGTGGAGAATAAATACAGTGTGTTTTCATAGTGTAATCGTAGCCCCGTTAGCTCAGTTTGGTAGAGCGTTAGACTTTTAATCTAACGGTCAGGGGTTCGAGCCCCCTACGAGGCTAAAGTTTTGATCCATGTCGTGGTTTTCATTTTGTTCTTCTTTTATAGCGCTATATCTCTGTTTTCCCAAGACTTGTACAGTTCACAGACGATACGATGATATGATTCCGACTTTCAACATTCATCTAGTTCCAGTAAGTTGGTGGAGAATAAATACAGTGTGTTTTCATAGTGTAATCGTAGCCCCGTTAGCTCAGTTTGGTAGAGCGTTAGACTTTTAATCTAACGGTCAGGGGTTCGAGCCCCCTACGAGGCTAAAGTTTTGATCCATGTCGTGATTCTCATTTTGTTCTTCTTTTATAGCGCCATATCTCTGTTTTCCCAAGATCTGAACAGTTCACAGACGATACGATGATATGATTCCAACTTTCAACAATTATCAAGTTCCAGTTAGTTGGTGAAGAATAAAGACAGTGTGTTTTCATAGTGTATTCGTAGCCCCGTTAGCTCAGTTTGGTAGAGCGTTAGACTTTTAATCTAACGGTCAGGGGTTCGAGCCCCCTACGAGGCTAAAGTTTTGATCCATGTCGTGGTTTTCATTTTGTTCTTCTTTTATAGCGCTATATCTCTGTTTTCCCAAGACTTGTACAGTTCACAGACGATACGATGATATGATTCCAACTTTCAACATTCATCTAGTTCCAGTAAGTTGGTGAAGAATAAATACAGTGTGTTTTCATAGTGTAATCGTAGCCCCGTTAGCTCAGTTTGGTAGAGCGTTAGACTTTTAATCTAACGGTCAGGGGTTTGAGCCCCCTACGAGGCTAAAGTTTTGATCCACGTCGTGGTTTTCATTTGTTCCTCTTTTATAGCGCTATATCTCTGTTTCCCCAAGACTTTTACAGTTCACAGACGATACGATGATATGATTCCGACTTTCAACATTCATCTAGTTCCAGTAAGTTGGTGAAGAATAAATACAGTGTGTTTTCATAGTGTAATCGTAGCCCCGTTAGCTCAGTTTGGTAGAGCGTTAGACTTTTAATCTAACGGTCAGGGGTTCGAGCCCCCTACGAGGCTAAAGTTTTGATCCACGTCGTGGTTTTCATTTTGTTCTTCTTTTATAGCGCTATATCTCTGTTTCCCCAAGACTTGTACAGTTCACAGACGATAAGATGATATGATTCCGACTTTCAACATTCATCTAGTACCAGTAAGTTGGTGAAGATTAAAGACAGTGTGTTTTCATAGTGTAATCGTAGCCCCGTTAGCTCAGTTTGGTAGAGCGTTAGACTTTTAATCTAACGGTCAGGGGTTCGAGCCCCCTACGAGGCTAAAGTTTTGATCCACGTCGTGGTTTTCATTTTGTTCTTCTTTTATAGCGCTATATCTCTGTTTTCCCAAGACTTGTACAGTTCACAGACGATACGATGATATGATTCCGACTTTCAACATTCATCTAGTTCCAGTAAGTTGGTGAAGAATAAATACAGTGTGTTTTCATAGTGTAATCGTAGCCCCGTTAGCTCAGTTTGGTAGAGCGTTAGACTTTTAATCTAACGGTCAGGGGTTCGAGCCCCCTACGAGGCTAAAGTTTTGATCCATGTCGTGTTTTCATTTTGTTCTTCTTTTATAGCGCTATATCTCTGTTTTCCCAAGACTTGTACAGTTCACAGACGATACGATGATATGATTCCGACTTTCAACATTCATCTAGTTCCAGTAAGTTGGTGGAGAATAAATACAGTGTGTTTTCATAGTGTAATCGTAGCCCCGTTAGCTCAGTTTGGTAGAGCGTTAGACTTTTAATCTAACTGTCAGGGGTTCGAGCCCCCTACGAGGCTAAAGTTTTGATCCATGTCGTGGTTTTCATTTTGTTCTTCTTTTATAGCGCTATATCTCTGTTTTCCCAAGACTTGTACAGTTCACAGACGATACGATGATATGATTCCGACTTTCAACATTCATCTAGTTCCAGTAAGTTGGTGGAGAATAAATACAGTGTGTTTTCATAGTGTAATCGTAGCCCCGTTAGCTCAGTTTGGTAGAGCGTTAGACTTTTAATCTAACGGTCAGGGGTTCGAGCCCCCTACGAGGCTAAAGTTTTGATCCACGTCGTGGTTTTCATTTTGTTCTCTTTTATAGCGCTATATCTCTGTTTCCCAAGACTTGTACAGTTCACAGACGATACGATGATATGATTCCGACTTTCAACATTCATCTAGTTCCAGTAAGTTGGTGGAGAATAAATACAGTGTGTTTTCATAGTGTAATCGTAGCCCGTTAGCTCAGTTTGGTAGAGCGTTAGACTTTTAATCTAACTGTCAGGGGTTCGAGCCCCCTACGAGGCTAAAGTTTTGATCCATGTCGTGGTTTTCATTTTGTTCTTCTTTTATAGCGCTATATCTCTGTTTTCCCAAGACTTGTACAGTTCACAGACGATACGATGATATGATTCCGACTTTCAACATTCATCTAGTTCCAGTAAGTTGGTGAAGAATAAATACAGTGCGTTTTCATAGTGTAATCGTAGCCCCGTTAGCTCAGTTTGGTAGAGCGTTAGACTTTTAATCTAACGGTCAGGGGTTCGAGCCCCCTACGAGGCTAAAGTTTTGATCCATGTCGTGTTTCATTTTGTTCTTCTTTTATAGCGCATATCTCTGTTTTCCCAAGATCTGAACAGTTCACAGACGATACGATGATATGATTCCGACTTTCAACATTATCAGTTCCAGTTAGTTGGTGAAGAATAAAACAGTGTGTTTTCATAGTGTAATCGTAGCCCCGTTAGCTCAGTTTGGTAGAGCGTTAGACTTTTAATCTAACGGTCAGGGGTTCGAGCCCCCTACGAGGCTAAAGTTTTGATCCATGTCGTGGTTTTCATTTTGTTCTTCTTTTATAGCGCTATATCTCTGTTTTCCCAAGACTTGTACAGTTCACAGACGATACGATGATATGATTCCACTTTCAACATTCATCTAGTTCCAGTAAGTTGGTGAAGAATAAATACAGTGTGTTTTCATAGTGTAATCGTAGCCCCGTTAGCTCAGTTTGGTAGAGCGTTAGACTTTTAATCTAACGGTCAGGGGTTCGAGCCCCCTACGAGGCTAAAGTTTTGATCCACGTCGTGGTTTTCATTTGTTCCTCTTTTATAGCGCTATATCTCTGTTTCCCCAAGACTTGTACAGTTCACAGACGATACGATGATATGATTCCGACTTTCAACATTCATCTAGTTCCAGTAAGTTGGTGAAGAATAAATACAGTGTGTTTTCATAGTGTAATCGTAGCCCCGTTAGCTCAGTTTGGTAGAGCGTTAGACTTTTAATCTAACGGTCAGGGGTTCGAGCCCCCTACGAGGCTAAAGTTTTGATCCATGTCGTGGTTTTCATTTTGTTCTTCTTTTATAGCGCTATATCTCTGTTTCCCAAGACTTGTACAGTTCACAGACGATACGATGATATGATTCCGACTTTCAACATTCATCTAGTTCCAGTAAGTTGGTGAAGATAAATACAGTGTGTTTTCATAGTGTAATCGTAGCCCCGTTAGCTCAGTTTGGTAGAGCGTTAGACTTTTAATCTAACGGTCAGGGGTTCGAGCCCCCTACGAGGCTAAAGTTTTGATCCACGTCGTGGTTTTCATTTTGTTCTTCTTTTATAGCGCTATATCTCTGTTTTCCCAAGACTTGTACAGTTCACAGACGATACGATGATATGATTCCGACTTTCAACATTCATCTAGTTCCAGTAAGTTGGTGAAGAATAAATACAGTGTGTTTTCATAGTGTAATCGTAGCCCCGTTAGCTCAGTTTGGTAGAGCGTTAGACTTTTAATCTAACGGTCAGGGGTTCGAGCCCCCTACGAGGCTAAAGTTTTGATCCATGTCGTGGTTTTCATTTTGTTCTTCTTTTATAGCGCTATATCTCTGTTTTCCCAAGACTTGTACAGTTCACAGACGATACGATGATATGATTCCGACTTTCAACATTCATCTAGTTCCAGTAAGTTGGTGAAGAATAAATACAGTGTGTTTTCATAGTGTAATCGTAGCCCCGTTAGCTCAGTTTGGTAGAGCGTTAGACTTTTAATCTAACGGTCAGGGGTTCGAGCCCCCTACGAGGCTAAAGTTTTGATCCATGTCGTGGTTTTCATTTTGTTCTTCTTTTATAGCGCTATATCTCTGTTTTCCCAAGACTTGTACAGTTCACAGACGATACGATGATATGATTCCGACTTTCAACATTCATCTAGTTCCAGTAAGTTGGTGAAGAATAAATACAGTGTGTTTTCATAGTGTAATCGTAGCCCCGTTAGCTCAGTTTGGTAGAGCGTTAGACTTTTAATCTAACGGTCAGGGGTTCGAGCCCCCTACGAGGCTAAAGTTTTGATCCATGTCGTGGTTTTCATTTTGTTCTTCTTTTATAGCGCTATATCTCTGTTTCCCAAGACTTGTACAGTTCACAGACGATACGATGATATGATTCCGACTTTCAACATTCATCTAGTTCCAGTAAGTTGGTGAAGAATAAATACAGTGTGTTTTCATAGTGTAATCGTAGCCCCGTTAGCTCAGTTTGGTAGAGCGTTAGACTTTTAATCTAACGGTCAGGGGTTCGAGCCCCCTACGAGGCTAAAGTTTTGATCCATGTCGTGGTTTTCATTTTGTTCTTCTTTTATAGCGCTATATCTCTGTTTCCCAAGACTTGTACAGTTCACAGACGATACGATGATATGATTCCGACTTTCAACATTCATCTAGTTCCAGTAAGTTGGTGAAGAATAAATACAGTGTGTTTTCATAGTGTAATCGTAGCCCCGTTAGCTCAGTTTGGTAGAGCGTTAGACTTTTAATCTAACGGTCAGGGGTTCGAGCCCCCTACGAGGCTAAAGTTTTGATCCATGTCGTGGTTTTCATTTGTTCTCTTTTATAGCGCTATATCTCTGTTTCCCCAAGACTTGTACAGTTCACAGACGATACGATGATATGATTCCGACTTTCAACATTCATCTAGTTCCAGTAAGTTGGTGAAGAATAAATACAGTGTGTTTTCATAGTGTAATCGTAGCCCCGTTAGCTCAGTTTGGTAGAGCGTTAGACTTTTAATCTAACGGTCAGGGGTTCGAGCCCCCTACGAGGCTAAAGTTTTGATCCAGTCGTGGTTTTCATTTTGTTCTTCTTTTATAGCGCTATATCTCTGTTTCCCAAGACTTGTACAGTTCACAGACGATACGATGATATGATTCCGACTTTCAACATTCATCTAGTTCCAGTAAGTTGGTGAAGAATAAATACAGTGTGTTTTCATAGTGTAATCGTAGCCCCGTTAGCTCAGTTTGGTAGAGCGTTAGACTTTTAATCTAACGGTCAGGGGTTCGAGCCCCCTACGAGGCTAAAGTTTTGATCCACGTCGTGGTTTTCATTTTGTTCTCTTTTATAGCGCTATATCTCTGTTTCCCAAGACTTGTACAGTTCACAGACGATACGATGATATGATTCCGACTTTCAACATTCATCTAGTTCCAGTAAGTTGGTGAAGAATAAATACAGTGTGTTTTCATAGTGTAATCGTAGCCCCGTTAGCTCAGTTTGGTAGAGCGTTAGACTTTTAATCTAACGGTCAGGGGTTCGAGCCCCCTACGAGGCTAAAGTTTTGATCCACGTCGTGGTTTTCATTTTGTTCTTCTTTTATAGCGCTATATCTCTGTTTCCCAAGACTTGTACAGTTCACAGACGATACGATGATATGATTCCGACTTTCAACATTCATCTAGTTCCAGTAAGTTGGTGAAGAATAAATACAGTGTGTTTTCATAGTGTAATCGTAGCCCCGTTAGCTCAGTTTGGTAGAGCGTTAGACTTTTAATCTAACGGTCAGGGGTTCGAGCCCCCTACGAGGCTAAAGTTTTGATCCATGTCGTGGTTTTCATTTTGTTCTTCTTTTATAGCGCTATATCTCTGTTTTCCCAAGACTTGTACAGTTCACAGACGATACGATGATATGATTCCGACTTTCAACATTCATCTAGTTCCAGTAGTTGGTGAAGAATAAATACAGTGTGTTTTCATAGTGTAATCGTAGCCCCGTTAGCTCAGTTTGGTAGAGCGTTAGACTTTTAATCTAACGGTCAGGGGTTCGAGCCCCCTACGAGGCTAAAGTTTTGATCCACGTCGTGGTTTTCATTTTGTTCTCTTTTATAGCGCTATATCTCTGTTTCCCCAAGACTTGTACAGTTCACAGACGATAAGATGATATGATTCCGACTTTCAACATTCATCTAGTTCCAGTAAGTTGGTGAAGAATAAATACAGTGTGTTTTCATAGTGTAATCGTAGCCCCGTTAGCTCAGTTTGGTAGAGCGTTAGACTTTTAATCTAACGGTCAGGGGTTCGAGCCCCCTACGAGGCTAAAGTTTTGATCCATGTCGTGGTTTTCATTTTGTTCTTCTTTTATAGCGCTATATCTCTGTTTTCCCAAGACTTGTACAGTTCACAGACGATACGATGATATGATTCCGACTTTCAACATTCATCTAGTTCCAGTAGTTGGTGAAGAATAAATACAGTGTGTTTTCATAGTGTAATCGTAGCCCCGTTAGCTCAGTTTGGTAGAGCGTTAGACTTTTAATCTAACGGTCAGGGGTTCGAGCCCCCTACGAGGCTAAAGTTTTGATCCATGTCGTGGTTTTCATTTTGTTCTTCTTTTATAGCGCTATATCTCTGTTTTCCCAAACTTGTACAGTTCACAGACGATACGATGATATGATTCCGACTTTAACATTCATCTAGTTCCAGTAAGTTGGTGAAGAATAAATACAGTGTGTTTTCATAGTGTAATCGTAGCCCCGTTAGCTCAGTTTGGTAGAGCGTTAGACTTTTAATCTAACGGTCAGGGGTTCGAGCCCCCTACGAGGCTAAAGTTTTGATCCATGTCGTGGTTTTCATTTTGTTCTTCTTTTATAGCGCTATATCTCTGTTTTCCCAAGACTTGTACAGTTCACAGACGATACGATGATATGATTCCGACTTTCAACATTCATCTAGTTCCAGTAAGTTGGTGAAGAATAAATACAGTGTGTTTTCATAGTGTAATCGTAGCCCCGTTAGCTCAGTTTGGTAGAGCGTTAGACTTTTAATCTAACGGTCAGGGGTTCGAGCCCCCTACGAGGCTAAAGTTTTGATCCATGTCGTGGTTTTCATTTTGTTCTTCTTTTATAGCGCTATATCTCTGTTTTCCCAAGACTTGTACAGTTCACAGACGATACGATGATATGATTCCGACTTTCAACATTCATCTAGTTCCAGTAAGTTGGTGAAGAATAAATACAGTGTGTTTTCATAGTGTAATCGTAGCCCCGTTAGCTCAGTTTGGTAGAGCGTTAGACTTTTAATCTAACGGTCAGGGGTTCGAGCCCCCTACGAGGCTAAAGTTTTGATCCATGTCGTGGTTTTCATTTTGTTCTTCTTTTATAGCGCTATATCTCTGTTTTTCCAAGACTTGTACAGTTCACAGACGATAAGATGATATGATTCCGACTTTCAACATTCATCTAGTTCCAGTAAGTTGGTGAAGATAAAGACAGTGTGTTTTCATAGTGTAATCGTAGCCCGTTAGCTCAGTTTGGTAGAGCGTTAGACTTTTAATCTAACGGTCAGGGGTTCGAGCCCCTACGAGGCTAAAGTTTTGATCCACGTCGTGGTTTTCATTTTGTTCTCTTTTATAGCGCTATATCTCTGTTTCCCAAGACTTGTACAGTTCACAGACGATACGATGATATGATTCCGACTTTCAACATTCATCTAGTTCCAGTAGTTGGTGAAGAATAAATACAGTGTGTTTTCATAGTGTAATCGTAGCCCCGTTAGCTCAGTTTGGTAGAGCGTTAGACTTTTAATCTAACGGTCAGGGGTTCGAGCCCCCTACGAGGCTAAAGTTTTGATCCATGTCGTGGTTTTCATTTTGTTCTTCTTTTATAGCGCTATATCTCTGTTTTCCCAAGACTTGTACAGTTCACAGACGATACGATGATATGATTCCGACTTTCAACATTCATCTAGTTCCAGTAAGTTGGTGAAGAATAAATACAGTGTGTTTTCATAGTGTAATCGTAGCCCCGTTAGCTCAGTTTGGTAGAGCGTTAGACTTTTAATCTAACGGTCAGGGGTTCGAGCCCCCTACGAGGCTAAAGTTTTGATCCACGTCGTGGTTTTCATTTTGTTCTTCTTTTATAGCGCTATATCTCTGTTTCCCAAGACTTGTACAGTTCACAGACGATACGATGATATGATTCCGACTTTCAACATTCATCTAGTTCCAGTAGTTGGTGAAGAATAAATACAGTGTGTTTTCATAGTGTAATCGTAGCCCCGTTAGCTCAGTTTGGTAGAGCGTTAGACTTTTAATCTAACGGTCAGGGGTTCGAGCCCCCTACGAGGCTAAAGTTTTGATCCATGTCGTGGTTTTCATTTTGTTCTTCTTTTATAGCGCTATATCTCTGTTTTCCCAAGACTTGTACAGTTCACAGACGATACGATGATATGATTCCGACTTTCAACATTCATCTAGTTCCAGTAAGTTGGTGAAGAATAAATACAGTGTGTTTTCATAGTGTAATCGTAGCCCCGTTAGCTCAGTTTGGTAGAGCGTTAGACTTTTAATCTAACGGTCAGGGGTTCGAGCCCCCTACGAGGCTAAAGTTTTGATCCATGTCGTGGTTTTCATTTTGTTCTTCTTTTATAGCGCTATATCTCTGTTTTCCCAAGACTTGTACAGTTCACAGACGATACGATGATATGATTCCGACTTTCAACATTCATCTAGTTCCAGTAAGTTGGTGAAGAATAAATACAGTGTGTTTTCATAGTGTAATCGTAGCCCCGTTAGCTCAGTTTGGTAGAGCGTTAGACTTTTAATCTAACGGTCAGGGGTTCGAGCCCCCTACGAGGCTAAAGTTTTGATCCACGTCGTGGTTTTCATTTTGTTCTCTTTTATAGCGCTATATCTCTGTTTCCCAAGACTTGTACAGTTCACAGACGATACGATGATATGATTCCGACTTTCAACATTCATCTAGTTCCAGTAAGTTGGTGAAGAATAAATACAGTGTGTTTTCATAGTGTAATCGTAGCCCCGTTAGCTCAGTTTGGTAGAGCGTTAGACTTTTAATCTAACGGTCAGGGGTTCGAGCCCCCTACGAGGCTAAAGTTTTGATCCACGTCGTGGTTTTCATTTTGTTCTTCTTTTATAGCGCTATATCTCTGTTTCCCAAGACTTGTACAGTTCACAGACGATACGATGATATGATTCCGACTTTCAACATTCATCTAGTTCCAGTAAGTTGGTGAAGAATAAATACAGTGTGTTTTCATAGTGTAATCGTAGCCCCGTTAGCTCAGTTTGGTAGAGCGTTAGACTTTTAATCTAACGGTCAGGGGTTCGAGCCCCCTACGAGGCTAAAGTTTTGATCCATGTCGTGGTTTTCATTTTGTTCTTCTTTTATAGCGCTATATCTCTGTTTCCCCAAGACTTGTACAGTTCACAGACGATACGATGATATGATTCCGACTTTCAACATTCATCTAGTTCCAGTAAGTTGGTGAAGAATAAATACAGTGTGTTTTCATAGTGTAATCGTAGCCCCGTTAGCTCAGTTTGGTAGAGCGTTAGACTTTTAATCTAACGGTCAGGGGTTCGAGCCCCCTACGAGGCTAAAGTTTTGATCCATGTCGTGGTTTTCATTTTGTTCTTCTTTTATAGCGCTATATCTCTGTTTTCCCAAGACTTGTACAGTTCACAGACGATACGATGATATGATTCCGACTTTCAACATTCATCTAGTTCCAGTAAGTTGGTGAAGAATAAATACAGTGTGTTTTCATAGTGTAATCGTAGCCCCGTTAGCTCAGTTTGGTAGAGCGTTAGACTTTTAATCTAACGGTCAGGGGTTCGAGCCCCTACGAGGCTAAAGTTTTGATCCATGTCGTGGTTTTCATTTTGTTCTTCTTTTATAGCGCTATATCTCTGTTTTCCCAAGACTTGTACAGTTCACAGACGATACGATGATATGATTCCGACTTTCAACATTCATCTAGTTCCAGTAAGTTGGTGAAGAATAAATACAGTGTGTTTTCATAGTGTAATCGTAGCCCCGTTAGCTCAGTTTGGTAGAGCGTTAGACTTTTAATCTAACGGTCAGGGGTTCGAGCCCCCTACGAGGCTAAAGTTTTGATCCATGTCGTGGTTTTCATTTTGTTCTTCTTTTATAGCGCTATATCTCTGTTTTCCCAAGACTTGTACAGTTCACAGACGATACGATGATATGATTCCGACTTTCAACATTCATCTAGTTCCAGTAAGTTGGTGAAGAATAAATACAGTGTGTTTTCATAGTGTAATCGTAGCCCCGTTAGCTCAGTTTGGTAGAGCGTTAGACTTTTAATCTAACGGTCAGGGGTTCGAGCCCCCTACGAGGCTAAAGTTTTGATCCACGTCGTGGTTTTCATTTTGTTCTTCTTTTATAGCGCTATATCTCTGTTTCCCAAGACTTGTACAGTTCACAGACGATACGATGATATGATTCCGACTTTCAACATTCATCTAGTTCCAGTAAGTTGGTGAAGAATAAATACAGTGTGTTTTCATAGTGTAATCGTAGCCCCGTTAGCTCAGTTTGGTAGAGCGTTAGACTTTTAATCTAACGGTCAGGGGTTCGAGCCCCCTACGAGGCTAAAGTTTTGATCCACGTCGTGGTTTTCATTTTGTTCTTCTTTTATAGCGCTATATCTCTGTTTCCCAAGACTTGTACAGTTCACAGACGATACGATGATATGATTCCACTTTCAACATTCATCTAGTTCCAGTAAGTTGGTGAAGAATAAATACAGTGTGTTTTCATAGTGTAATCGTAGCCCCGTTAGCTCAGTTTGGTAGAGCGTTAGACTTTTAATCTAACGGTCAGGGGTTCGAGCCCCCTACGAGGCTAAAGTTTTGATCCAGTCGTGGTTTTCATTTTGTTCTCTTTTATAGCGCTATATCTCTGTTTCCCCAAGACTTGTACAGTTCACAGACGATAGATGATATGATTCCAACTTTCAACATTCATCTAGTTCCAGTAAGTTGGTGAAGAATAAATACAGTGTGTTTTCATAGTGTAATCGTAGCCCCGTTAGCTCAGTTTGGTAGAGCGTTAGACTTTTAATCTAACGGTCAGGGGTTCGAGCCCCCTACGAGGCTAAAGTTTTGATCCATGTCGTGGTTTTCATTTTGTTCTTCTTTTATAGCGCTATATCTCTGTTTTCCCAAACTTGTACAGTTCACAGACGATACGATGATATGATTCCGACTTTCAACATTCATCTAGTTCCAGTAAGTTGGTGAAGAATAAATACAGTGTGTTTTCATAGTGTAATCGTAGCCCCGTTAGCTCAGTTTGGTAGAGCGTTAGACTTTTAATCTAACGGTCAGGGGTTCGAGCCCCCTACGAGGCTAAAGTTTTGATCCATGTCGTGGTTTTCATTTTGTTCTTCTTTTATAGCGCTATATCTCTGTTTTCCCAAACTTGTACAGTTCACAGACGATACGATGATATGATTCCGACTTTCAACATTCATCTAGTTCCAGTAAGTTGGTGAAGAATAAATACAGTGTGTTTTCATAGTGTAATCGTAGCCCCGTTAGCTCAGTTTGGTAGAGCGTTAGACTTTTAATCTAACGGTCAGGGGTTCGAGCCCCCTACGAGGCTAAAGTTTTGATCCATGTCGTGGTTTTCATTTTGTTCTTCTTTTATAGCGCTATATCTCTGTTTTCCCAAGACTTGTACAGTTCACAGACGATACGATGATATGATTCCGACTTTCAACATTCATCTAGTTCCAGTAAGTTGGTGAAGAATAAATACAGTGTGTTTTCATAGTGTAATCGTAGCCCCGTTAGCTCAGTTTGGTAGAGCGTTAGACTTTTAATCTAACGGTCAGGGGTTCGAGCCCCCTACGAGGCTAAAGTTTTGATCCATGTCGTGGTTTTCATTTTGTTCTTCTTTTATAGCGCTATATCTCTGTTTCCCAAGACTTGTACAGTTCACAGACGATACGATGATATGATTCCGACTTTCAACATTCATCTAGTTCCAGTAAGTTGGTGAAGAATAAATACAGTGTGTTTTCATAGTGTAATCGTAGCCCCGTTAGCTCAGTTTGGTAGAGCGTTAGACTTTTAATCTAACGGTCAGGGGTTCGAGCCCCCTACGAGGCTAAAGTTTTGATCCATGTCGTGGTTTTCATTTTGTTCTTCTTTTATAGCGCTATATCTCTGTTTCCCAAGACTTGTACAGTTCACAGACGATACGATGATATGATTCCGACTTTCAACATTCATCTAGTTCCAGTAAGTTGGTGAAGAATAAATACAGTGTGTTTTCATAGTGTAATCGTAGCCCCGTTAGCTCAGTTTGGTAGAGCGTTAGACTTTTAATCTAACGGTCAGGGGTTCGAGCCCCCTACGAGGCTAAAGTTTTGATCCATGTCGTGGTTTTCATTTTGTTCTTCTTTTATAGCGCTATATCTCTGTTTTCCCAAGACTTGTACAGTTCACAGACGATACGATGATATGATTCCGACTTTCAACATTCATCTAGTTCCAGTAAGTTGGTGAGAATAAATACAGTGTGTTTTCATAGTGTAATCGTAGCCCCGTTAGCTCAGTTTGGTAGAGCGTTAGACTTTTAATCTAACGGTCAGGGGTTCGAGCCCCCTACGAGGCTAAAGTTTTGATCCACGTCGTGGTTTTCATTTTGTTCCTCTTTTATAGCGCTATATCTCTGTTTCCCAAGACTTGTACAGTTCACAGACGATACGATGATATGATTCCGACTTTCAACATTCATCTAGTTCCAGTAAGTTGGTGAAGAATAAATACAGTGTGTTTTCATAGTGTAATCGTAGCCCCGTTAGCTCAGTTTGGTAGAGCGTTAGACTTTTAATCTAACGGTCAGGGGTTCGAGCCCCCTACGAGGCTAAAGTTTTGATCCATGTCGTGGTTTTCATTTTGTTCTTCTTTTATAGCGCTATATCTCTGTTTTCCCAAGACTTGTACAGTTCACAGACGATACGATGATATGATTCCGACTTTCAACATTCATCTAGTTCCAGTAAGTTGGTGAAGAATAAATACAGTGTGTTTTCATAGTGTAATCGTAGCCCCGTTAGCTCAGTTTGGTAGAGCGTTAGACTTTTAATCTAACGGTCAGGGGTTCGAGCCCCCTACGAGGCTAAAGTTTTGATCCACGTCGTGGTTTTCATTTTGTTCTTCTTTTATAGCGCTATATCTCTGTTTCCCAAGACTTGTACAGTTCACAGACGATACGATGATATGATTCCGACTTTCAACATTCATCTAGTTCCAGTAAGTTGGTGAAGAATAAATACAGTGTGTTTTCATAGTGTAATCGTAGCCCCGTTAGCTCAGTTTGGTAGAGCGTTAGACTTTTAATCTAACGGTCAGGGGTTCGAGCCCCCTACGAGGCTAAAGTTTTGATCCATGTCGTGGTTTTCATTTTGTTCTTCTTTTATAGCGCTATATCTCTGTTTCCCAAGACTTGTACAGTTCACAGACGATACGATGATATGATTCCGACTTTCAACATTCATCTAGTTCCAGTAAGTTGGTGAAGAATAAATACAGTGTGTTTTCATAGTGTAATCGTAGCCCCGTTAGCTCAGTTTGGTAGAGCGTTAGACTTTTAATCTAACGGTCAGGGGTTCGAGCCCCCTACGAGGCTAAAGTTTTGATCCATGTCGTGGTTTTCATTTTGTTCTTCTTTTATAGCGCTATATCTCTGTTTTCCCAAGACTTGTACAGTTCACAGACGATACGATGATATGATTCCGACTTTCAACATTCATCTAGTTCCAGTAAGTTGGTGAAGAATAAATACAGTGTGTTTTCATAGTGTAATCGTAGCCCCGTTAGCTCAGTTTGGTAGAGCGTTAGACTTTTAATCTAACGGTCAGGGGTTCGAGCCCCCTACGAGGCTAAAGTTTTGATCCACGTCGTGGTTTTCATTTTGTTCTCTTTTATAGCGCTATATCTCTGTTTCCCCAAGACTTGTACAGTTCACAGACGATAAGATGATATGATTCCGACTTTCAACATTCATCTAGTTCCAGTAAGTTGGTGAAGATAAATACAGTGTGTTTTCATAGTGTAATCGTAGCCCCGTTAGCTCAGTTTGGTAGAGCGTTAGACTTTTAATCTAACGGTCAGGGGTTCGAGCCCCCTACGAGGCTAAAGTTTTGATCCACGTCGTGGTTTTCATTTTGTTCCTCTTTTATAGCGCTATATCTCTGTTTCCCAAGACTTGTACAGTTCACAGACGATACGATGATATGATTCCGACTTTCAACATTCATCTAGTTCCAGTAGTTGGTGAAGAATAAATACAGTGTGTTTTCATAGTGTAATCGTAGCCCCGTTAGCTCAGTTTGGTAGAGCGTTAGACTTTTAATCTAACGGTCAGGGGTTCGAGCCCCCTACGAGGCTAAAGTTTTGATCCATGTCGTGGTTTTCATTTTGTTCTTCTTTTATAGCGCTATATCTCTGTTTTCCCAAGACTTGTACAGTTCACAGACGATACGATGATATGATTCCGACTTTCAACATTCATCTAGTTCCAGTAAGTTGGTGAAGAATAAATACAGTGTGTTTTCATAGTGTAATCGTAGCCCCGTTAGCTCAGTTTGGTAGAGCGTTAGACTTTTAATCTAACGGTCAGGGTTCGAGCCCCTACGAGGCTAAAGTTTTGATCCACGTCGTGGTTTTCATTTTGTTCTCTTTTATAGCGCTATATCTCTGTTTCCCCAAGACTTTACAGTTCACAGACGATACGATGATATGATTCCAACTTTCAACATTATCTAGTTCCAGTAGTTGGTGAAGAATAAAACAGTGTGTTTTCATAGTGTATCGTAGCCCCGTTAGCTCAGTTTGGTAGAGCGTTAGACTTTTAATCTAACGGTCAGGGGTTCGAGCCCCCTACGAGGCTAAAGTTTTGATCCATGTCGTGGTTTTCATTTTGTTCTCTTTTATAGCGCTATATCTCTGTTTTCCCAAGACTTGTACAGTTCACAGACGATACGATGATATGATTCCGACTTTCAACATTCATCTAGTTCCAGTAGTTGGTGAAGAATAAATACAGTGTGTTTTCATAGTGTAATCGTAGCCCCGTTAGCTCAGTTTGGTAGAGCGTTAGACTTTTAATCTAACGGTCAGGGGTTCGAGCCCCTACGAGGCTAAAGTTTTGATCCACGTCGTGGTTTTCATTTTGTTCTCTTTTATAGCGCTATATCTCTGTTTCCCAAGACTTGTACAGTTCACAGACGATAGATGATATGATTCCGACTTTCAACATTCATCTAGTTCCAGTAAGTTGGTGAAGATAAAACAGTGTGTTTTCATAGTGTAATCGTAGCCCCGTTAGCTCAGTTTGGTAGAGCGTTAGACTTTTAATCTAACGGTCAGGGGTTCGAGCCCCCTACGAGGCTAAAGTTTTGATCCATGTCGTGGTTTTCATTTTGTTCTTCTTTTATAGCGCTATATCTCTGTTTCCCAAGACTTTACAGTTCACAGACGATACGATGATATGATTCCAACTTTCAACATTCATCTAGTTCCAGTAAGTTGGTGAAGAATAAATACAGTGTGTTTTCATAGTGTAATCGTAGCCCCGTTAGCTCAGTTTGGTAGAGCGTTAGACTTTTAATCTAACGGTCAGGGGTTCGAGCCCCCTACGAGGCTAAAGTTTTGATCCACGTCGTGGTTTTCATTTGTTCTCTTTTATAGCGCTATATCTCTGTTTCCCCAAGACTTTACAGTTCACAGACGATACGATGATATGATTCCAACTTTCAACATTCATCTAGTTCCAGTAAGTTGGTGAAGAATAAAGACAGTGTGTTTTCATAGTGTAATCGTAGCCCCGTTAGCTCAGTTTGGTAGAGCGTTAGACTTTTAATCTAACGGTCAGGGGTTCGAGCCCCCTACGAGGCTAAAGTTTTGATCCATGTCGTGGTTTTCATTTTGTTCTTCTTTTATAGCGCTATATCTCTGTTTTCCCAAACTTGTACAGTTCACAGACGATACGATGATATGATTCCGACTTTCAACATTCATCTAGTTCCAGTAAGTTGGTGAAGAATAAATACAGTGTGTTTTCATAGTGTAATCGTAGCCCCGTTAGCTCAGTTTGGTAGAGCGTTAGACTTTTAATCTAACGGTCAGGGGTTCGAGCCCCCTACGAGGCTAAAGTTTTGATCCATGTCGTGGTTTTCATTTTGTTCTTCTTTTATAGCGCTATATCTCTGTTTTCCCAAACTTGTACAGTTCACAGACGATACGATGATATGATTCCGACTTTCAACATTCATCTAGTTCCAGTAAGTTGGTGAAGAATAAATACAGTGTGTTTTCATAGTGTAATCGTAGCCCCGTTAGCTCAGTTTGGTAGAGCGTTAGACTTTTAATCTAACGGTCAGGGTTCGAGCCCCCTACGAGGCTAAAGTTTTGATCCATGTCGGGTTTTCATTTTGTTCTTCTTTTATAGCGCTATATCTCTGTTTCCCAAGACTTGTACAGTTCACAGACGATACGATGATATGATTCCGACTTTCAACATTCATCTAGTTCCATTAAGTTGGTGAAGAATAAATACAGTGTGTTTTCATAGTGTAATCGTAGCCCCGTTAGCTCAGTTTGGTAGAGCGTTAGACTTTTAATCTAACGGTCAGGGGTTCGAGCCCCCTACGAGGCTAAAGTTTTGATCCATGTCGTGGTTTTCATTTTGTTCTTCTTTTATAGCGCTATATCTCTGTTTTCCCAAGACTTGTACAGTTCACAGACGATACGATGATATGATTCCGACTTTCAACATTCATCTAGTTCCAGTAAGTTGGTGGAGAATAAATACAGTGTGTTTTCATAGTGTAATCGTAGCCCCGTTAGCTCAGTTTGGTAGAGCGTTAGACTTTTAATCTAACGGTCAGGGTTCGAGCCCCCTACGAGGCTAAAGTTTTGATCCACGTCGTGGTTTTCATTTTGTTCCTCTTTTATAGCGCTATATCTCTGTTTCCCCAAGACTTGTACAGTTCACAGACGATACGATGATATGATTCCAACTTTCAACATTCATCTAGTTCCAGTAAGTTGGTGAAGAATAAATACAGTGTGTTTTCATAGTGTAATCGTAGCCCGTTAGCTCAGTTTGGTAGAGCGTTAGACTTTTAATCTAACGGTCAGGGGTTCGAGCCCCCTACGAGGCTAAAGTTTTGATCCATGTCGTGGTTTTCATTTTGTTCTTCTTTTATAGCGCTATATCTCTGTTTCCCCAAGACTTGTACAGTTCACAGACGATACGATGATATGATTCCGACTTTCAACATTCATCTAGTTCCAGTAAGTTGGTGAAGAATAAATACAGTGTGTTTTCATAGTGTAATCGTAGCCCCGTTAGCTCAGTTTGGTAGAGCGTTAGACTTTTAATCTAACGGTCAGGGGTTCGAGCCCCCTACGAGGCTAAAGTTTTGATCCATGTCGTGGTTTTCATTTTGTTCTTCTTTTATAGCGCTATATCTCTGTTTCCCAAGACTTGTACAGTTCACAGACGATACGATGATATGATTCCGACTTTCAACATTCATCTAGTTCCAGTAAGTTGGTGAAGAATAAATACAGTGTGTTTTCATAGTGTAATCGTAGCCCCGTTAGCTCAGTTTGGTAGAGCGTTAGACTTTTAATCTAACGGTCAGGGGTTCGAGCCCCCTACGAGGCTAAAGTTTTGATCCATGTCGTGGTTTTCATTTTGTTCTTCTTTTATAGCGCTATATCTCTGTTTCCCCAAGACTTGTACAGTTCACAGACGATAAGATGATATGATTCCAACTTTCAACATTCATCTAGTTCCAGTAAGTTGGTGAAGAATAAATACAGTGTGTTTTCATAGTGTAATCGTAGCCCCGTTAGCTCAGTTTGGTAGAGCGTTAGACTTTTAATCTAACGGTCAGGGGTTCGAGCCCCCTACGAGGCTAAGTTTTGATCCACGTCGTGGTTTTCAATTTGTTCCTCTTTTATAGCGCTATATCTCTGTTTCCCCAAGACTTTTACAGTTCACAGACGATACGATGATATGATTCCAACTTTCAACAATTATCAGTTCCAGTTAGTTGGTGAAGAATAAAGACAGTGTGTTTTCATAGTGTATTCGTAGCCCGGTTAGCTCAGTTTGGTAGAGCGTTAGACTTTTAATCTAACGGTAAGGGGTTCGAGCCCCCTACGAGGCTAAAGTTTTGATCCATGTCGTGGTTTTTATTTTGTTCTTCTTTCATAGCGCTATATCTCTGTTTTCCCAAGATCTGAACAGTTCACAGACGATAAGATGATATGATTCCAACTTTCAACATTCATCTAGTTCCAGTAAGTTGGTGAAGAATAAATACAGTGTGTTTTCATAGTGTAATCGTAGCCCCGTTAGCTCAGTTTGGTAGAGCGTTAGACTTTTAATCTAACGGTCAGGGGTTCGAGCCCCTACGAGGCTAAATTTTGATCCACGTCGTGGTTCTCATTTTGTTCTTCTTTTATAGCGCTATATCTCTGTTTCCCCAAGACTTGTACAGTTCACAGACGATATGAAGATATGATTCCGACTTTCAACATTCATCTAGTTCCAGTAAGTTGGTGAAGAATAAAGACAGTGTGTTTTCATAGTGTAATCGTAGCCCCGTTAGCTCAGTTTGGTAGAGCGTTAGACTTTTAATCTAACGGTCAGGGGTTCGAGCCCCCTACGAGGCTAAAGTTTTGATCCACGTCGTGATTCTCATTTTGTTCTTCTTTTATAGCGCATATCTCTGTTTTCCCAAGATCTGAACAGTTCACAGACGATACGATGATATGATTCCGACTTTCAACATTCATCTAGTTCCAGTAAGTTGGTGAAGAATAAAGACAGTGTGTTTTCATAGTGTAATCGTAGCCCCGTTAGCTCAGTTTGGTAGAGCGTTAGACTTTTAATCTAACGGTCAGGGGTTCGAGCCCCCTACGAGGCTAAAGTTTTGATCCACGTCGTGGTTTTCAATTTGTTCTTCTTTTATAGCGCTATATCTCTGTTTTCCCAAGACTTGTACAGTTCACAGACGATAAGATGATATGATTCCGACTTTCAACATTCATCTAGTTCCAGTAAGTTGGTGAAGATTAAATACAGTGTGTTTTCATAGTGTAATCGTAGCCCCGTTAGCTCAGTTTGGTAGAGCGTTAGACTTTTAATCTAACGGTCAGGGGTTCGAGCCCCCTACGAGGCTAAAGTTTTGATCCATGTCGTGGTTTTCATTTTGTTCTTCTTTTATAGCGCTATATCTCTGTTTTCCCAAGACTTGTACAGTTCACAGACGATACGATGATATGATTCCAACTTTCAAAATTCATCTAGTTCCAGTAAGTTGGTGAAGAATAAAGACAGTGTGTTTTCATAGTGTAATCGTAGCCCCGTTAGCTCAGTTTGGTAGAGCGTTAGACTTTTAATCTAACGGTCAGGGGTTCGAGCCCCCTACGAGGCTAAAGTTTTGATCCACGTCGTGGTTTTCATTTGTTCTTCTTTTATAGCGCTATATCTCTGTTTTCCCAAGACTTGTACAGTTCACAGACGATACGATGATATGATTCCAACTTTCAACATTCATCTAGTTCCAGTAAGTTGGTGAAGATAAAGACAGTGTGTTTTCATAGTGTAATCGTAGCCCCGTTAGCTCAGTTTGGTAGAGCGTTAGACTTTTAATCTAACGGTCAGGGGTTCGAGCCCCCTACGAGGCTAAAGTTTTGATCCATGTCGTGGTTTTCATTTTGTTCTTCTTTTATAGCGCTATATCTCTGTTTTCCCAAGACTTGTACAGTTCACAGACGATACGATGATATGATTCCAACTTTCAAATTCATCTAGTTCCAGTAAGTTGGTGAAGAATAAAGACAGTGTGTTTCATAGTGTAATCGTAGCCCCGTTAGCTCAGTTTGGTAGAGCGTTAGACTTTTAATCTAACGGTCAGGGGTTCGAGCCCCCTACGAGGCTAAAGTTTTGATCCACGTCGTGGTTTTCATTTTGTTCCTCTTTTATAGCGCTATATCTCTGTTTCCCCAAGACTTGTACAGTTCACAGACGATAAGATGATATGATTCCGACTTTCAACATTCATCTAGTTCCAGTAAGTTGGTGAAGATTAAATACAGTGTGTTTTCATAGTGTAATCGTAGCCCCGTTAGCTCAGTTTGGTAGAGCGTTAGACTTTTAATCTAACGGTCAGGGGTTCGAGCCCCCTACGAGGCTAAATTTTTGATCCATGTCGTGGTTTTCATTTTGTTCTTCTTTTATAGCGCTATATCTCTGTTTTCCCAAGACTTGTACAGTTCACAGACGATACGATGATATGATTCCAACTTTCAAAATTCATCTAGTTCCAGTAAGTTGGTGAAGATTAAATACAGTGTGTTTTCATAGTGTAATCGTAGCCCCGTTAGCTCAGTTTGGTAGAGCGTTAGACTTTTAATCTAACGGTCAGGGGTTCGAGCCCCCTACGAGGCTAAATTTTGATCCATGTCGTGGTTTTCATTTTGTTCTTCTTTTATAGCGCTATATCTCTGTTTTCCCAAGACTTGTACAGTTCACAGACGATACGATGATATGATTCCAACTTTCAAAATTCATCTAGTTCCAGTAAGTTGGTGAAGAATAAAGACAGTGTGTTTTCATAGTGTAATCGTAGCCCCGTTAGCTCAGTTTGGTAGAGCGTTAGACTTTTAATCTAACGGTCAGGGGTTCGAGCCCCCTACGAGGCTAAAGTTTTGATCCACGTCGTGGTTTTCATTTTGTTCCTCTTTTATAGCGCTATATCTCTGTTTCCCCAAGACTTGTACAGTTCACAGACGATAAGATGATATGATTCCGACTTTCAACATTCATCTAGTTCCAGTAAGTTGGTGAAGATTAAATACAGTGTGTTTTCATATGTAATCGTAGCCCCGTTAGCTCAGTTTGGTAGAGCGTTAGACTTTTAATCTAACGGTCAGGGGTTCGAGCCCCCTACGAGGCTAAATTTTTGATCCACGTCGTGGTTCTCATTTTGTTCTTCTTTATAGCGCTATATCTCTGTTTCCCCAAGACTTGTACAGTTCACAGACGATATGAAGATATGATTCCGACTTTCAACATTCATCTAGTTCCAGTAAGTTGGTGAAGAATAAAGACAGTGTGTTTTCATAGTGTAATCGTAGCCCCGTTAGCTCAGTTTGGTAGAGCGTTAGACTTTTAATCTAACGGTCAGGGGTTCGAGCCCCTACGAGGCTAAAGTTTTGATCCACGTCGTGATTCTCATTTTGTTCTTCTTTTATAGCGCCATATCTCTGTTTCCCAAGATCTGAACAGTTCACAGACGATACGATGATATGATTCCGACTTTCAACATTCATCTAGTTCCAGTAAGTTGGTGAAGAATAAATACAGTGTGTTTTCATAGTGTAATCGTAGCCCCGTTAGCTCAGTTAGGTAGAGCATATTTTATATATTATTTTCTTCTCGGGCAAGAGGTCATTGTTGTTAGTTGAGTTCTATTCTGTTGTTAATAAGTTTCATTGAACAATCTTCATTCTCGGATTATGTTTTTGAAGTTTGAAGCAATTCTATTCGTTCTTGATCATAGAAACCAAACAGTAATAAAAAATCAGGTAATCCTCATTACTTCAAAGTCAGCCTCCTGTTAGTTTAAGTGATGAGTTGCTTCCAGTTTCCCGCATGTAGCGTGTAGTCCCCTTTTATTTTCTCATTCTCAGATAGGACTTTTCGAAATTTTTTGTTTTTTTATGTCTTTGATATGGGTCTAAGACTAGCAAGCTTTTTCAGGAAACGGAAAAGCAGCAGTTGAAAAAAGGAAATGTTTGTTTAGTTGCCGCTCTTGAACTGTATTCCAATTAGGGATATCGTAAGTGGGATTGGTCTAAAGCATTTTCTTTTCTGTTATGCATATTCTATCTTGTTCAAAAAAGAAAGAAAAAATTTCGGAACAGTTTAATATCATATTCGGTGTATGAAGACAGGGTGAAATAAAGAAATAAAGACAACAAGTAAACTACGGTGATGTTCTGAAGCATACTGTAACCTGAGTGAGTGTTTTAGAATGTATCTTTCACTTCACTGAACGAAACCAAAACATCATCAATCAGACATACTTTGAGTCAACTGAAAACCAAACACGAACATTTTTTTCACAGATGAGCAGTTTGAAGCAATCGAAACACTAAGATGTGCAACACAAACTCCAAACGTTTCAGAATTTACAAACAAAAATCCTCTTTAGTCTTCCTCTGCTCTCCCTTGTAAGAAAACAATAAAGGAAGAAAAAGAATACTAGATGAAGGGTGAAAAAGTATCTGAAAAAAAATCAATACGAATATGCTAATTTGTTTTATAAAAAGTTGGAAGAGAAATGTGAAAATTTCTTCCAAAAAAATTGATCGGAGTGCATTTAGAATGGAAAAGCATATTAATAACGAAAAATCTGTCACAACGCGAGTTCCCTGACCTTCTTCCTTTCTCACACCTGTACGTGCAAACAAAGTAGGACAGAAGCAAACTACATTGACTGTAACATTGCATAGATCGCGGGAAAGACTTAACGAAAACTGGAGAGAGAAAAGGGAAAAGACAAAGGAATAGAGAAAAAGCTTGAATGAAAAATATTGAATTGGCCTGCTCCACGGTATTATTCTCTCCCCTTTTGTTCAGCATTCATTATACCATATTAAACTATGAATTAACATATGAACTAGATGCTCGACAGACTGTAAAAGCAAAAGCTGCTCGTCGCCAATTATGAACCTACAAAAGGTTAGCCTCAATCTGTTCATCCATTTCAGTAATCATTTTACTTATTGAACGAATCGAAGATTCATGTTAAAATAAAAGAAAAGTATACTTTTAACGGTATATTTCAGACCATTGAGTATCAATGGTATCTCCCTCTATTATTTCATAAAGATAATACGCATCAAGATGTAGGGAAAACGAGAGGGAGAGAGAAATAGATATAATGGCATGAAGTCTCTTGAATCCATTGGTATCGAATGCAACAGCCGGACAGGGTGGCTAGGGCCATTTCATTTGACCAAAGCGCTCTCTGTTCTGCCACTATCTCTCAATTTCATTCAGAGAGTAGGAACATAATTAATTACATTGCGATATTTTTATGAGTCATGTCGTTGTGATGTCTTTTTCGGACGACAAAACGATCAAAATGAAGTCTTCAGTCAGTTACGTCTAATGCCGACACCACTCCACAACAGATGGTCGTAGACCTATGATGTTTTGAGAGGCACAATCATGGTTTTTTGTATTGTAATTGACACAGCCTAAATGATCGTTTCTGAACTTCAAAACGGTATGAACATCCATCTGGTACATCTGTTATGTTGCATTGCCAATATCTTATTTCTCTTCTCAACTCTCGGATAAAAGATTCATTTTTGCCTGAAAGCGTTCGAAAAGAGTCTTCACTATATTTGATGAATGAAATCACCATCTCCACACTGACATTTTTAATTCCGATAGATTTCGGATGGATAGTACTTAAAGTTACTATTTTACTCAAGTTTTCTCTCTTCTCTATTGAGCTGAGCAGCTTTTCTAAACTCGAAAGAAGCTTCTCGTTCTTCTCATGCAATACCGTAATCATTAGTGAACAGAATTGTGTGGAGAGGAAAAGCTTTGAGAAAACGATTAACGAGAAAATAACGTTTCATGGATCACTTGCTCATTTCCTTTCTTAAACTGTTTTTAAGTTCATTATTTCTCCTGAAAACATTCAGCTTCCATATTTCCCTCGGTTCTGTTCTCCATTTTGGAACAAGAATCATATCGTTGGCACTCTTGCTCAAGAAAATAACGAATAGAGGGAGAAAGAGAAAACGAAAGATGGAGGAAATATTGCTATAGAGGAGAAAGCAAGAAGGCTAGAGTATCTCAACCTTCAGCTTCTGTTGGAGCTCTTGCCTTATTATTAATGTATGGAGGCTCTTATGGACGGCAACGACGACGAGTTTGCCTGGTCGGACGACGACAGCCTTCTCTTTTCCCCCATTTTCGTTCAGTTCTCTATCGTAGACAAAAGCTGAGATATCTATCTCTCTATCTCAATATTTCTGAAAAAAAGAAAGTATGGAGATGAGAGGTATATTAAGAAACAGAGATGAAGACGTAGATGTGGCAATGTTCTTTTCTTTTCACACATCGTCCATGAAGAGATCTTTCCTCTGAATACAAAAGAAGTGTGAGAATGGAAAGATGTTTCAATGAAGCCTTTTCTGCTTTCATTCTTCAGTGAAAATCTTTTTTCTCATTTGCTCTTTTGCTATAAAACGAAGATTAGATCAAAGTTTTCTCTTTTCTCGAACCATCTGTGACATGGAACGAGTAATCATCGACTTATAACGAAAGTTATACTACCTGTTAGACTTTTCAAGTTTGGGAGTAAAAACTTATAATATGTACAAGCTGGAAATCATGGCCGTATTTAAAGTTTCTAATACTTTTCTTGCTTGAGCGCTTAGTTCTCCTAGAGAAAATGAGGCCTTTACTTTTGGCTAGCGGTGAACCTGACCGTGGTTTCAATGGACAGCGATTCTTCCTTATCATTTCTACTTTACTCTCTGGGAGAAAGAAATATATATATATATATATATATAGATAGATAGAAAGAAAAGACTTTCATGAAAAGAAGGAAGAGCTAGAACAGATGTGCAGTGGCTTCTGGCACTCTGTTATGTACATACATTTACGGTATGTACCTGCATAGTTAATGAACTTTCAGATGGATCACCTCTGCTTTTCTTGTGCGCTCATATGCGTATCCATTTCTTTTCCATGTGTGTATGTCTGTTTGAAATTAAGAAGAAACACACAAAAGAAAGATGATGAAAACATCTGTATCTCATCTGACAGAGTCATGACAGATCAGAGTAGAATGGCAAAAGGAAAGATTGCTCCTTATCAAGATGATGAATTAATCTTAATAATGGTGTTTGAAACAATGTGGACAACAGACAATGAGAACGTATTTGGCGGCATAGATCAGAGGAATATTTGAGGTAACTACATCATATCCAAAAATGTCTCAATTATCCAATTCTGGTTTTCTACTCCATCAAACCATTCTATTTGAAACTGGGATTGTTTGAGATTGATAAACATCTCACTTGCTTATCCAAACGCTTACCATCATCGTCTATTTTCTGTCTCCCTCAGTCTTTAACTTGCTTTTATAATAAATTAATAAAACAAAACTTTTTGTTGGCCGAAGGATAAGAGCCAATTACCACTGGAGACAAATGAAAGTACAGACGGCTGTTCCAAAAGTTCGTGAAAACATACAAGATAGTGAGGGCATTTTCATGCTTTACATCAGTTTATCCTTTCCAACAGCATTTAAAGGACGTTCGAGTAGATGAAAATCATTCTTTAAGGTTGTGCGATGCCAATCTTCTCTCAGTTCTTTCTTTTTCGATCAAACTCGCACTACCTATTCGAACAATTGAACAATATTGGAACAAACATGATGAATAAAAGCTGACAAAACAGTTAAAGAACGAATCTCTTTTGTTAAATACAATATAAAACCAAAGAGGGAAATGATCACAGAGAAAAGCATATAACGGCTGAGTAAAACTGACGCTAGAACGACTGGCAAGAGCTTGGCCGTCTCATCTAATTTTCCGTAGAATATGTATGGTCGTCGAATGGCAGTTCGTCTGAATAATTCGCCTTTTTCAAGCTATCAAGAGATGGCTGATGAGTTCTCAATGTCTTTGCAACATTAATTTTCTGTGTGATGAATAAATAAAAATTCTTATATATATCAGGTTTTCTTTAGCGAAACACATATGTATATTCACCAAGATTCTCTCGTAGACCTAAAGAGAGAATTGAGAATATATTATTAAGAGGAAGAGAGAGAGAGAGAAAAAAGAGAAGGAAAGATAGTTTTCATCGTTGGGAGAGGAGAAGCTTTTTTTAAGAATTTCCATTGAGATGAAGTCTTATTGACATGATGGTTTGCTTGATGACCTTCAAGTGTAACCAGCTGTAACTTCAGCCATTACAGTAATCTCTGCCCAATCCTTTCTTTTCTATGATTTCTACTTAAAACCCATAAAAATCATGTACTGTCATTTAGAGTTTTCTCTCATTCTCTTCATATGATACACTGTTTAGGATATCTGTTACTGACAAACAGACAAACGATTGTTAATCCCTGGGCAAATAAGGAGACGATTAACACACAGAGTTATGTTGTAACTCGAGTGGTCAAGCATATTCAAACGACATTTCATCTCATACTCTCTCGCATTATCTCATGCTATTTTTCGTATAATCTACTTTTAAACTTTCGAATATAGGGAAGCAGATGCTTTATGACGTCATTACAAAATGCTACCTCTACCTTTAGTTGTCACAAGTGAGATTTGTCACACTAAACTTTAGCAGCTTACAATTAATAAATGGAGTTTGAGTAGAATAAAAGTTAAAAACTATCTTCGTGCAGTTCCTTCGGAGAGTATTCATTGCCCCCACACTTCTACTCTTGCTCTCTTCTCTCTCCCGTTCTCGTGTATATTTTCTCTCTTTCTTCGGATCTCCACTATTGACACCCTCGGAACAAATATTTCTCCTCATTTTTTGGTTAATATTATATTCTTTCTTATGTCATCTGTTTTACAAACTTTCCTCATACCATAAACATGGATGTCTCATCCTAATCCCAAGTTCACAGCTCCTCCATGAAATTTTAATAAGAATTTTATTTATGACTGACAAGAACGAAGACAGGACTGAATTTTAAATAAAAGGAACACAGCGTCTTTTTTATCATCTTCACCTTTTCCACTTACGTATTAGGCTGCGAGTTCGTGTTTCACCTTATTTTCGAGCCAAAGCATCACATATAAGCACCTAGGCTACAGCTTTTCAACAGCACTCATTGCCTCCACAACAGACAATGGCCAATTGTCATTTGCACCTTCTGTTCCAAATGAATCCTTCCTACTTCTTACTTCTTACTCGCTCTCTGTCTTACTCTCTTTCATTTCCCCTTTCACTCTATTATTTTTTGCCTTTTTCCACTCACATCGCTGGTCGTCATGAAATCGTCGTCGTCGTCGTCTTCTTCAACATCCTTCTCATCAGCTTCAGCTCATCCTTCGCTAGGGGCATGCATTCCAAATATGGTAACGGTCGTCGTTTTAAATCGACGACGAGAACAAAGAAGAAAGAGAAATTCAATGGTAATGCAAGAGCAATAGAATCATTGTGTCAGTCAGTTAGATGCTCACAGAATGATACTTAGCTATACCTAATTAGTTAATGACGCTAGGAAGAGATTGTCTATGGCCTTCCGCGTTCACACAAGGTGTCAAATACGTCAGACAACTGGATTTAAAATGTTTCCAACAAGTTAGAGCTTTAACGATATACATGAAAACAAACGAAATATACAATAAATTCAAATACTGGAGCACGTGAAACGTGTAGTAAGAGGTAACGAACATGAATCCGGAAAATCATAGCTGTTGAAAAAAGTGGAAGTGTTCATTGAATGTTCTGGGTTATTTGCATCGTATAAATATAAAGAGCTGAAGATCTTCGGATTTCGGAAAAAATGATTAAAAATTCCCAAATTCTTAGCAGTTTTTTTCTTCTGAAACTTTATTTGCTTTTCATAAAAATTAATTTTTTTCAACAATATTCAATGACGATTGGCTGTTAATTAAGGGCCGAAAGATGGAAGATCTATGACATTCATAAGAGTTTCATGACATGTTGCTTGTCATAAGCTATTGCTTCCAACCAAGCTTACATTCTATCCCTCTCTTTTGTCTTTATAATTCCATATCTTTCCATTTCTTTTTTTCCTTTCTTTCCATCTTCATCTAGTCAACTGAAGCTTATTTTGCGGCTTTTGCTTTTTCTCTTTCACATGACATCCAACTAACCATGTTCATCTTAATACTATCATTCCTGTTCCTTATCAATATTTGTGAACACAATATTCTTTCTTTGAAATCCTAATTTTCAGCTTTTCTTTTCTCTCCAACCAACGAATCTATATGCCGGCCCACTACTCTTTGGGCTGTGATGGGTCTGACGGGGCGGAGCTTAGGCGCCGCCTACGGTAGCTGAGGCGCGGCTCCATCACTAGCCCAGCCTAAAGCCAGCCAAGCCAGCTAGCAGAGGTCTCCCCGTGTGTGTGCCTCACTTCTCTCTCTCTGTCACTCTTCTGTCTGTCTCTTCCTGTCTCTCTTCTACTCATAGAATTATCATTTTGTGCCGTCCACCCACGATCGACGACGGCCACAACAACGACGTCTTCGTCGGATCTTCAGAAGATCACACATCTTCGCATCCGCCGTCATCGTCTGATAGTGATCGTTCGACTACTCTAATCAGCCTTCATTACTGACGAATCTATCAGCCAACTTTTGCCAGAAGCCGAGCCAATCAGCTATATGCAGGCACTCTCTATCCTCCTCAACAGCTTACAAGGCAGTTGGGTGGATCATTAGCCAGTTCTGGACGATATCTCCTAATCATATAAAATCGTATGCAACCGGTAAGTTGAATTATCTTGGAAGACAGTTTTCGAACTTTGATTTATTTTGATTTCTAAGCTCTCATAATAAAATTATAATTTATTCATTTTTATCTCCTCTTTTTTAATATTTTATCATCCACTTTCCTCTTTCCGTTGTCTTTGTTTCCTCATCAGTCATTTGGTTATAAATTCTGCCTGAAGGCATAAATTAAATTCTTATTAAGAATTTAATGAAATGCTCAGCAGCTTCTAAGCTTCGAAATATTTCTGTTATCAAATCTCGATTATCCCTTTAATGGAATACATGTCTATGAGAATGCATTGATTCTCCTATATGGAAGAATCGGCTAGTTACTTTTTCATAATTTTCTTATAATTGAGAAAACTCTGAAATGTCTCCAAACTCTCTTAGTTTCTTCTCAATCTGTTTTATAAGTATTGCTTGGCTCATTTTCTCGACAAAACTTCGCATGTCAGGTGATTTTGAAGCGAAGAGTATGAATTGATTTTATAAACTCAGATGTCTTTTCTCCATTTTAGTTTCCGCCATAATGATCTCTTTGAACTCGTAAGAACAATCATATCACCCCGATCAACTGTAAAACAATTATGGAAAAGAGGCGAAAATCCAGAAGTTCAAAAATTTAAAATAGCTTCTTCACGTGTTTCAACTGACTTATATATCAAACGAATGAAAATTATTTCAAAGCTTCTCATTGAGTGTTTCAGCTTAGAATTTATTCATCATGTAGACGTTCCAACGTTCATATAAGATATAGAAGCTGTCTACAGGAGTTGAGCTTCTATTGCTATTGCCGTCTTCAGTTCCTACAAATAATTCGTTCAGTGCCATTCATTTCCAAACAAAAATTCAAATGACGTTTCTGGTTCAATGAATGAAAATTCTTCCTTTTTAACCTGACAAAATTGACTTCAAACAACTCGGAAAAACGAAGTTGTTGTTGGTCGGCCAAATACTTTTTTCCTTTTAACTTCCATTTTCCACTTGTTTGACTTCGTTTCAAAACTAACCATCTCACAGATTCATCTTTCGAAACCACAAGCAATCAGATTAGAAATATTGTGTTTGAATTATATAAAAATGAGTTCTTCCCTATTTGAGTAAACAAAAAAAACATGTTGAAGTGAAGAGGGGAAACCTTTCTTGTAGCATAGTGCGAATATAAACGCAAAATAAAGAAGAGAGCGATAGGTTAAAGAGATGATCCGAAATACAGAGAGCTGTCTCGACAATGAAAAAAGTGAGAAAAGGCTGAACAAGAGTAAATAAATTGAAGACAAAACCATTCAATTAAGACATACTTCGTCTATTATTCAGCTTCTCATCAAATTCATTTCCGAAGTTCTCTTTTCCCTCTTTTTTTCTATTCCCAGATTTTTGTTGGAAATTTCGTAAAAATCTTTTGCAACGAACAAGACCGCATAGAAGCAGCTTGAAAGCTTGAAGGTTATTGCTGACCTAACAGGTGCTTTTTGTGTGTGTCGGGAACATTTCTTACATCTTTTCCTAATTAATAACAGCTTTTTCATCTCGTGTTCAATCTGCTTCGTGAGCATAAATCGTTTGTCAGCAATTGACAGCAGATGAATCATTTAAATGTCATATATGGAATCTGAACATGATATGGATGTAAATTTGATGATGAAAGACTCATCTGCTACTTCATATAAGGTGAAAAAGAACATTCGCCGGTAGTGAGAGGTTCAGAGAGAATAAGTGATAGTAACAATGCAAGAGTGTGAAGAGAGTAGCGTGAATGTCTTTAACGTAGAATAGGAATCACAGATAATGTTATCTTATTACTTATTTCAGAAAATAACTTCCCATTGAAACATTTGTCTTTTTTCTATTTCATTCTTTCTTCCAATCTTGTGTCGTGTCCCATCTATTTATCTCATCCTTCCTCCTTATATGGCTTTTCTTCCACTACGGTATATATTCTCAGGAGCTCAACAAGACACGATTCTCGGTTTTCTCAAAAACCATCACACTCTTTTCATTTTTCTCCATTATTAGGAATCTCCCATATCCTTTACTTTATATTATTAAAACATCAAACATTTTTTTCGAAAACTGTTTGAATGAGATAAAATGGAAGCTTTTCTTTATTGAAAGAACAGAAAGAGCAGGGCTGAACTGAAAGTGTATAGTACAAATAATACTTTTTTCCTGGTAGGAGAGGAGAAGCGTGATTTGTTTGAGTGATATGTTTTACCTCATACCGATGCTTCGAATTTTAAATAAAAATGCGAAAAAAGGTTTTGAAACATGAAAAAGCATTCAGTCTTTTCTTTGCTTTCGTGAGCATTTTGGAGAAAGCTTGTGCAAAAAGCTTGAATAGTTGAGGGCAACGATGTTAAAAGGTAGCATGACACGAGAAACAGTCGATCAGTCAGAGATTGCCAATGGCAACATCGTCCTCTTCAAACTTAAAGTATGAAGCTTTGAACATCATGAGCTAAACTATCGTCATGCTATTCGCTTTAGCGCAAGAGGGCAGTCGACTATTTGTTCTGAGCCATGAAAAATTAATTTCTCGTAAATGGCTAAATAGAAAACAGCCTAAAGCAACGAAATGTGGAAAGAACATCTTCAACCAGTTATACAGTTTCTCTGTCGTCCCTATCATCATCTCATCTTCCTTTTCCTAATAAAGACTTACTTGATATTTTTTCTCACCAAATGTAGCAAGCGCTGGAAGCGTTGCAACTTTAATGGTAATATCTAATCTTCTTCCTCCCGAGTTCACAAATTATTTATGAACATCTTCAAATTGCCGTAAAAGGGTGAAAAAGAAATTCTCGTCTGAGGTCCTTACCATCGTCTTCGAGTCAATCTTTAAAGATACAAACACAGAACCATATTGAAAAAAAATAGTTCAATACTAGTAAAAATCTTGCTCTTTCATTTTAACAATTCCTTATTTGGATCGTTTGATGATTCATTATTTCAAGCTCGAGCAGCACAAGCCGCAGCTTTAGCTGATATCGACGTTAAAAATGTGAATTTGACAAATCAATTGATGAGACCTCAAGATATGTTCAGGTAATTCGCTCAAGCAACAAGACACTTTAAAAAGAACTTTTTATTCTTAAAATAAAAAAAACAAATAAATTCTTCTATTTTCCAGCAATTACCTAATGACATCAGGACAAGACACGACGAACATCTATCAGGGACTTCCGACATCGTCGGAACCATTTGAGGCTTCTACGCTAATTCCCACCAGTAATGCTACTGAACAAGCTAATCATGAGGGAATGACTCCATTACAACAGGTTTCCTTTTTAAAGGCTTATATATTTCTAACGCATTTGCCGTATATAGGTGATGGCCATGCAAAGTTATGCTGCTCCGTCACATTTTACACAATATCCAATGGCTCCATCTTTTGCTGTATCGGCTCCATCACAAGTTCGATATCCTTTATCGGCGCCAACAACGGGTTCTCACTTAGGTTTCGAACTTTCTAATGCATTTTGACATAATGACCTCTTCAGAAATTGATACAGATCCTCGGGAACTTGAACGGTTCGCTGAGCATTTCAAGCAACGACGAATCAAATTAGGTGTTACTCAGGTGAAAGCTTCAAGTTTATAAATAAATAATTGGAATATTTTATTGTAGGCAGACGTAGGGAAAGCATTAGCACATCTAAAGATGCCTGGAGTCGGATCATTATCACAATCAACGATATGTCGCTTTGAATCTTTGACATTATCCCATAACAACAT
>JAROKO010000011.1:0-31262 GCA_030370435.1 Auanema freiburgensis | reverse complement strand
CGATATACTGATCAATCATTAAGGATTTGATAATGTAGCAGCAAGTGAAAGACCATAGTTTACTGCGGGAACAGAAATGGTGACATTCGCTTGTATAGAAATCCTTACACCACCTTGACTGTGAGTTGTAACAAAACAATAATTATTATAAATATGGAGTTCGGAAGCATTAACACCGAGTTTCAAAAAGAAAATGCCGTCTTCATAATGATCAAATTTTTCTCGTCTCAATAATCATTAGAAGATGTGAGTAACAAAACAAAAGCTAATAGATGTTCTCTTAAGGCTGGCTTTCATGTAATATCTGCTCACTCACAACCTGTTTCCATAATCATACTGAATGAAACATATTTTATAAGTTATGGAGAGGATGAATCTTCACTACTTCTGTGGAAACTTACCTGAACTCATACTGTTAGATCTTCACTCAAAATCTCTCTCTGTAAATGACTAATTCTCAAACATTTCCGATGTATTGTACGTCTACAGATTAATATTTAACGTTAATGATATTCTAAACACAATGCCTGAAGATTAATATAAATATACGATTGAGGTCAACTAAGGCTTGCTGGACACTTCCTCCGTTGGCAAGGTAACAGCCTTAGATGGCTGACAGCTGTCACGCTATCCTCTATTGCTTACTACTATATAGATTCGAGTTTAGAACAATACATTATTTTCTTTCTTTTCTGTAATATATATATCATCATGCGCATGTGTTTTAGCTGATGGAATGGATTCAATTGAAAAAACGTTAACGGCAACTCAAAACTTGCTTTGTGCATTAGAGCATGTAGTTCATTTGTCTTTCAAGCAATCTATTTGAGCTTTGCTTACAGAACCCTACACCTGAAACAGAAACTAATTTTTTTGAAAAAATCAACTTTCTTTCGCGGAGAGCCACAAAATCACAACAAAGTCTTGGAAGAAAAATGCCGAAAACTTCTACTTCACCAAATCCGCTTTCTGAGAATGCCACATTCATTCATCTCCTGGCTGTACACATACTGGTCAGATTTGAAAAAAGAGAAGACAGAAGTGAAAAAGAAGCAGTTCACTTCTTCTTTTCAAGCAAAGAGAAATAACAAAACAGAACTTAACGGTTCGTCCATACTTCCCAGAAATACATCATCCTTTTTTCAGCGACCCCGCATACCATTTCCGGAAACAGTTGAGTCCTCACCCAAACTCAGTATCTTTGTTTTTCAGGCAAGTCGAAAGTTGAGAGAAAAAGCACCTGTGAGCCATGATGTTAAAGAAAAACAAAACCTCAACAATCAACCGTTCCGAACCTTTCAAATTTCTAACCAGTTTTCTTTATTTTTCGTTGAGATGATAAGTAACTAATTCAGAAACCCTTGGGGAACCATATTCTAGGAAGTTTTTAGATGACATGCTGTGAAAAAAGAAGCTGAGAAAGAGCAAGAAAAAAAGATGCTCGAATCAATGAAGCCATTTAAAGCAAATCCCATTCCATCAACAACGTACATATCGAATAATAAGTTCGTTTACGACCCGAATACTTAGAGGTTAATTTGATTTCAATTCATGCATCATCAGGTAGTTTCAGTCAATTCAGAAACTGATAAAGCAAAGATTATCGTCAGCTCAGCAAAAGATCAAAAGTAAAAGTTGCGCTGATTTGAGACGTTTGTTTCTTTTGCCTTGTTGCATGTATTTCCGTGTCAGGCATATCATCGAGACCAGTTCCACTCACAACTTACATATCTACTGGTGATTTGAACAAACTTCACCGTGAACAAAATCAAGCAAGAAGGGCAACCAATCTATTGAAAGAAGCTCAATCCCCACCAGGAATAAAAGTAATTTAATCATCAATTACACAAAACACTTACTCCAGGAACACTCTATAAAAACCAATATAGCTTTCGATTGCGTCATAAAAAGTGTTTGGAGGACGAACAAAGATTCAAGCTCCCAAGAAAGTCCCAGATTTTAAAGCTTTGCACAAGCAGGTTGTCTTATGCTCTGTTAATAAATAGTAGATTGTAAGCTTAAGATACCTCAACTCAAATCAGTCTCCAAGACAACTCTTGTAGTTCCATTCAATTTTTCGGAGATTAAGAACACAAGCATAGAAAGGTGAGCTGTTAAATTTCTTAATCAAAGTATATTCCCGACACAGTGTCGGTCTGCAACCCCATCGCGTCGATTTTCTGCTAATCCCGCTCCCATTCCTTCTCACTATGATCATAACACTTATAAAACTACATTAGCAACTCAACTACGATTAGAGCGACGAGGTACATCTACTCCGAATTCGAAATTATACGATGTACATTCAGAAATAGACTGTCTGAAGAAAACAGCAGAGTTATAGGAGGCTTCTGGAGCTTCATAACGATCGTATGAAATCAGCAAAGAACAAGTTGATGTCAACAGTTAATAAATCTCAGAGCACATTGGACATATCAAAAAAAGCAAAAGAGAAAAGGTATGTTCAAAGTAGAGCTATCAATATCTACAGATACTCCTTAGATTGAACTTGATGTCACTAACACATGAGTACAACTTACAACTGAAGGAAATGCAAGAGCGGTATTTTTCTTCAGCTTTCCACACAAAATATTCTTTTTCCAGCGTTCTCAACCGACCTTTGATAATGGAAATGCAGACATCTACGTCTCATAAGAATGCTTTAGATAGGAAGTTCAAAAACATCATGGAAAACGCCAAAAATAATACAGTGAGATATTTTGTACTGCGATCCTTGATATTCAACAACTTACACCGGTCTTTGAGACTTGACATCAAAAATGAAAAAAACATTTTGTGTTTTCGATGAATTAGTGATCGAAAATTCATTCTTCACTCAAGGCAGACAGTTATCGGTTGTTCTTTGATACCTCAGTTTGAACTAGGGTTTCTTCAGTAATCAACTGAATTTAAAAAATGTTAAATTCAAAAATCGTTCACATCTTATCATTTCACAAAAGTCATCATTTCAGAGAGAGAAACCAAGCACATCCGATATTTCAAATAACACGTTTTCGATTCATCGAGAAATCAGCGAGGTACTTTTCCATTCATGTAATTACAATGAAATATCAAATGCTTCAGGCGACTTCTGCTCAAAGTGCAGAAGAGAAAGATGATGAGAAGCTAAGCGAAGAACGATACAAATCTCCTAAAAAAAGAGAATCATCGAACTCATCCTCTTTCTCTTTGTCTTCGTCAACGTCGTCTTCTTCAAGCTCGTCAGCCAAGTCCTCCAGTAAATCTTCCTCGACTTCATCATAATGAGAGAGAAGTATATATATTTTTGAGGTGAAAAGACGACAATGAAAGTTAAAAAGTATTTATGAAACGTCCTATGTTAGATGTTCTAAATTAAGAATATTAAATTGTTCAAAAGCAAACTTTTATCAAGGGCAAGCTAGGGTATTATCGGTTGATTCGTTATATTCTCTTAAACAGTAAAACGGAAACAATTAAATTTTTCTTTAGTTTTCAGTAGATTCTTCATATGGAGGTGGGAGAGAAATCTCTCCGGGCTCGATTCCCCAAATTTCTCGGGAATACTCGGCATAGTACGATCAGTACTGAATTTACCAGTGGAAGCGATGTTCATGAGAGCCATGACAGCCCACTTCTGCTGGTCTCTATAAGTTTCGGAAACCTGAACATGAAACTGTTTAACGTTCTCCGCATAAAGAACATACCTTATCTTGAGCATCAACATAAGCATCGAAATCAGCACAAACCATAAATCTATCATGGAATTTCAACATGTTGGAGACGTCTTTCAACTGATCTGGTTGTTCAGGGGTGAACATACCTCCTTCGATTTGCTCAACAATCTAAACCGACTTGCTTACTATTCATGATAAGCTTTGACTACCTGCTTGAGCACAGGGCTCTTATTGATGAACTCTCCAGAGTTGTATCCTCGCTTTCCTAAAGCTTCCACTTCTTCAACATTCATTCCAAAGATGAAAATGTTTTCCAATCCCATTTCTTCAGCCATCTCAACATTGGCTCCATCAAGAGTTCCGATTGTGAGAGCTCCATTAAGCTGAAATCAAATACTGTTATTTGAAAAAAATTCAAGTTTGAAACCATGAATTTCATGTTTCCAGTTCCAGAAGCCTCAGTACCAGCCGTGGATATTTGCTGACTCAAATCGGCGGCTGGGATAATTTTTTCAGCCAGAGAGACTCTATAGTTCTCAAGGAAAATAACCTAAAAATTGAGAAAAAAGTTTTAGTATTGAAAAAGAAGAGAACCTTAAGCTTGTCTCCAACGAGAGGATCATTGTTCACAGTTTCTCCTACACTGGTGATCAAACGAATAATTTGCTTGGCCATATGGTATCCTGGGGCAGCCTTGATATAATTTCAGTTAGTTGGTCCATCTGTTCAAAAGCTCACCTTTCCTCCGAAGATAACAGTTCTGGGTACCATATCGATATTTGGGTTAGCCTTAATACGGTTATACAGAGCAATCACGTGGAGGATATTGAGAAGTTGTCTCTTATACTCGTGGATTCTTTTAACCTATAGTGATCAACGTTATTATTGGAAACTCTGATGATATGCATACGTGAATATCGAAAATACTGGCTGGGTTAACTTTAACCTTGTATTCATCAGAAAGGTATTGGGCAACATGCATCTTATTGTCCTGGAATTGAAAGCAGTGATGAAGCTTTCACTCGATGAACCTACTTGCTTAACTCTGCGAATTTGATCAAGGAAAGATGGGTCAGTGGCAAACTGTTTAAGTTTGGTCAGCTCATCAAGATTGATGACCCAGTCTTCTCCGATTTTCTATTTATTAAAATTGATGAAACGAAATTCATAAAATCGAACCTCTGCGATGGTATCAGCAAGAGATGGGTTAGATAGAAGGAGCCAACGTCTTGGGGTAATACCGTTAGTTTTGTTTTGGAACTTTTCGGGATAAAGCTCGTAGAAATCGCGGAACCTAAAATTACGAATAGAGCGGTGTAATTGATATTGATATTACGTATGACTCTTGAGGAGGTCGGAGTGGAGAGCAGCTACTCCGTTGATGGCATGAGAGGCAACAATGCAAAGATGAGCCATATTGATTCTCTTCTGAAAACTTTTCTTTCAACGTTTGCCAGAGTAAACGGACCTCTCCATGTTGGTCAGCTTCCTCAACGACAGACATTCTGCGCATTCTCTCGAAATCTCCAGGCCATTTAGAAGAAACCAACTAAAAAAACACGTCGACTAGGCGATGAGAACGAAAACAAACCTCCATGAACTTCTGATTTATTTCATAGATGATCTCTAAATGACGAGGAAGAAGAGCTTGCAACATGCTTACAGGCCATCTCTCCAAAGCTTCAGGAAGAAGAGTATGGTTAGTGTAAGCATAAGTTTTGACACAAATATCCCAAGCCTCATCCCATGTCAAATCTGTAACAGATCACAGTGATCGAACGAAAAGTATATTTAAACACGTTACTTTCAACATCAACAAGGAGACGCATGAGTTCTGGAATTCCGATTGATGGATGAGTATCATTGAGTTGAATAGCAACCTATGGAACACCATAAGTAATTCAAATCTAGGCTGTCATCACCTTATCTGGGAAAGTTTGGAACTCTCCTCTGATGGTATCACGGCATCCGTATTTACTAGACTTGAACCGTCTGATGATGTCTTGCAGAGTTGCAGCAACAAGGAAATATTGTTGTTTCAAACGAAGTTCCTTTCCAATGAACACCTAGATAATAGAAATGAAACTATTTTTAGAACAAAAAACACACGTTATCATTTGGATACAGAACGCGAGTGATATTCTCTGATAAGTTTCGGTCCATGACAGCTTGGACATAATCTCCATCATTGAAGAACTTCAAATGGAAATGATTCTCTGCCTAGAAAAACTCTTGATCAGTGTTTTTGCTGTGTAATTGCCTTTGCGCTCCATAAACGAAGTGTGTTAACAACATTGTTTCTGTAGCCAGGAACTGGAGTATCGTATGGCATGGCATAAACAACTTGAGTATCAACCCATTCAGCCTATGAAAAAAACTTTTGTTTCTATTCAGGTTGGAAATCAAAGTACCTTTCCGCTAGCATCTCTGACAACTCTTCCATAGAAGTTTACCGGAAGCATATACTCGGGGCGGGCCTTTTCCCAAGGGTTACCGAATCTGAGCCAATCATCTGGTTCTTCAACCTTCAAATTTCTCTCGATAATAAGGTCATTTGCTAAGAAACCAAACCTGCCAACCATTCTTGATAAGCTGTTTGAAGATTCCATACTCATAACGCAAACCATAACCGTAAGCGGGAATCCCCAAAGTGGCCATAGAGTCCAGGAAACAAGCAGCAAGACGACCAAGTCCTTAAACGCTATAATCAATAAACAGAAGAAAAGAATGGAAACCTCCATTTCCCAATCCAGCATCTTCCTCGATTTCTTGAAGTTCTTCAATATCAAGGCCAAGCTGCAAAGCACCAACGTTCGATAAGAGAATGACAAAACAAAACTACCTGATAGAGAGCCTCATCAACAGTAGCTTGAAGGCCCAAGTTCATCATGGTGTTAGAGAGAGTACGGCCCATATAGAACTCAAGAGAAAGATAGTAAACTCTCTGTTACAGATTTTATATAAACAGCACTATTTCACAGATCTACCTTAGGATCTTTCTCATAATAATGTTGCTGGGTTCTGATCCATCTGCTTACGAGATGATCTCTAACGGTGTTTGCCAAAGCGAAATAATAATCACGGGCTGTGGCAACATTGCGATCCTGGAATATGGTTTTGATGATACCGAAGGATGACAAAATTAACCTTTATGATGGAGAAGTGAAGATGACGGTTGAAAGCTTTCTTGATATTGCTGACATTCTCAACTTGAGCAATACCGCGTACGCTGATTTGCTTTCGACGGTCGTGGTCGCTCAGCATTGTCGTCTGAATACTTTCAAAATGACTATATCTTCGTAGAAAGAGAGAAGATAGCTGATAGTGATACACAACGACAGAGAAAACATACGATACTGAGAGGAATCAATAAAAGCAATGCGAAAACAACCGCGAAATTCTTTGGGTAACATCTGATTGTACTTTGATCAGCTCAAACTAGACAGCTTCGGAATAAGTTTAAAAATCAAAGATATATTCGGTTGAAAACTCAATGGTCGCTTCAGAAAGCTTACAGCGGAGTGGTCAGATGGACGGAGCTTTCGAGAGAAAAACTTTCCTGAGATTCTTGTTATCAGCAACTTTTCAATCATTATGGTCAAGATAAGGTTTTAGCACTTTTGTTTGCAAAAAAATAATATTTTCGGGAACGTAGAAAAACATAAGTTGAACGTGTATAAATCTTAAGCTCTTGACTAGGAAGTGGAAGCTTGTGAGACGGCAGTGTACGTGCGAAACATAAAATTTCTCTGACTGCTGGCCAAAATCAATGATGAGTGAGCTAAGCTGAGTTCGGCAAAAAGCGACTTGTGAGACGCATTTTATCACGTATCTATCTTGTTAGAGAAACGTTTCATATAATGTAAACCGTTTATTTAGTCAATGGATAATACATTTCATTAAGATGAGATCGATTGTAGTTATAAAGCGCCAGCGGTCCGTAACATACATAAAAACCGAACACGCTTTTGTGAATGTTCAGAGTTTTTAGGATCACAAAATGTTTGAAACATTTCAAATGGCACAAAGCAAGGATCAGCTAGCCCCATTCGAAAAACCTTAAAAGAACGTTTACTAAGATGAAAAGGTGTTTGTATTACTAAATCTGGTGGAATTAAAGTTAATAAGATGTCTTTGCATCTATTGTTTGAAGAGGCTGCTATGTTTTTAACGATGTGCATTACAGCCGAAACAGCAGGAGTGAAAATGCCTGAAACTTGTCTATTGATCTTTCTTTTCTCAAAATTTAAAAACCCTGTTTCACTTCCTTGTTCATGTGTTGGATGCATTTTCTAATTGTAGGAAGAATTAAATCTAATTGAGCATCTTCTAAAAGGACAGCCGTCTGTTCATCATTCTAGAATATCTTACTGCTTTCTAATTCGCTATGTGTTTTCGGCCGTTTCATATCGGGCTCGCTCTCTATTTCTCTTTTGTTGAAGCCTTTTTTAAAATCGACCAGCCAGACTCCAATGAGCATAACCTGGAAACTTTCGAAAATACTTCTTTCCATCTATCTCTCAAAACCTGAACCGTCAACTTGACTAGAGGCAAAACATGAGGCGCTTCATGTTGGATGCCTGACCCGTCCACAGCATGCTCTTGACCTTTAGGCTTTTTGAATGATGTTTTATTGTTTTCTTCAAGTTCTTCGGGAGTTTTTTCAATTTGAAGCAAATACTCGAAGAGTAACTGGAAAATAGTTGTTATCTCAAGGTAAAACCGTGAAAACGACCTCTAGGATTATGAGAATAGAATTGATAGGATCGAGAAGAAGAATGGCACAAATAAACTCCAAAGCCTTCGCCATAACATCTTGAGCCATCAACCTCATCAGATAATTAATGAAAAACTGTGAAGAATAAACTTTCATGAGTGAAACGGAGCAGTACCCTAATCCAAGTTCTATGATCCTCTGCTTGATTACAACGATCTATCAAAGATAAAGTCTTGTGGTTAAACCAATTTTGTCGCTGGGCATAGAGCCATACATCTTTCAGAATATTGGGATCCGGAACCTGAAGTTTCGTCAGTTTGAGGGTAAGGGTACAACTCCCACCTGCAATCTCGAACAGTTTGGGAAACTTCGAATGGCTATCGACTTTAGAGTAATTGAGAGAGGATGAGGCAACACAGGGTTGCAAATATCACTCAAGTAATAATTACATATATTGCGGATGACAGGCCATCTATAAAAATCATCAATGCCCCCGAAATCTCGTACTCACATTGAGTTCTCGGCAGTCTCTTTTGGTATCCACTTGTATTGTTCTTCGATGCCTTGTAACACACATATACCCATTGTTCTTCGAGTATCATTCGATTCCTAAACAAACATTGATAAACTTAATTGATTGGAATATAAAAAAAAACCTGATTCTCCAGCCACTGTGATAAACATATCATTGATGAAGCAACAAGTCGAAAACAGGAGACGACATTCTAAATTTAAAAGAACCAAAATAAGCAATGAAGGTTGCAAAACTTTGAAGACGTTGTGTAAGTATTCTGTTTCTGATCGCTTATCTCTACAGAAATCAAGTAGAACGCTACCGATTAATGGAATCATCTCAATGATATCCCTGCTCGTTTGCCTAGAACACTATTATAACTTTCGTTCATATCTTATTATTACGTTTGTTCATTCCAAAAAGGCTCCCCTTCTTGTAGATGAAGAATTCTCTCTTTAAAATCCCTCTTCTGTTCATCAGTTATTGGAAGAAAATCCTAATTTATGAGACTTAAATGAGCCATAGAGAATGACAAACCTGTGAAGGCTTCGAATCCTCTTTTTTAGGTAAAACGAAGTTATTACACCATCGATAACTAGAGGAAACATCTCATTCTAGTACATAACTCAAAAAACTCACAACACTCCTTTAATGTTTTCAGGAGAATTCTTTTCAGCTCCAGATACTATCTCCTCTATTGCCTAGAAAAGAAAACTTGAACAACTCAAATCGAGAAAGATAACCGACCACACTAGGATAGAAGATGGATAGCCTCATCAAGCATACGTAATATCCATCAAATAACCGGGCTCTTTCTGAAGAGAGCACTTCTTTCTCCGCTTCTCTACAATAACTGAACAAAGAGAGCATGAAAACAGAAAAACATTTATAATACTCACGACGCTAGTTTCCTAGAAAGTTCGGTTACGTTTCCACCAGCACAATAAGAACCTATAATGGAATCCAAGAGAATACCGTGAGTTCCATATAACTTTGGAACCATCATATCTAGCTTTTCCTAAAACCATAAACTACACGAAAAAGTCATATGATTACTCGTACTTTGAAATCCCAGATTTTTTCAACTGAAGCTCGTAAGCCACTACCTCTGAGTATGGTATTGAGTGGTTTGTTCTCTTGTGGATTCATTACTATTCTTGTGTTTAACTCTACATTAGCTTTTATCTGAGCATCTCTGAATGGAACTCATGGCTCTATTACGTGGTGAAACCAAACCTCAGATCATTTAGGCCTTTTTTCTGCTGATCGTGAAGAATACCCAACCCGTCAAGGAACCTTCTAATCAAGTTTTCTTTGAAAATAGTATCTAACTGGTTCAACTCCTTAAAAAATAGTTCATCAAACAAATAATTAAGTACACAATACCTCTGTGAAGTTCTCTACTAAAAATCTGAGACTCTTTTCAAGGATGGAATTGCTTACGAACTCGAGTTTTATAAAATGCTGAGAAGACTTGCATGATCAAAAACGTGAAAAGATACTAACTTTTAAAATTTTCGGAATCTTTCCAAAAAAGAATTGTAATCCTAGAACTCTGAAATCGTGGCGGCTGTTCTGATGATCCAACTGAAAGCCTCATTAACTTCAGGAAACAGTAAACTCTTACCATGATTAGTACAGCAGCTTGGAAAAAATCAGAAAGTAGTTGTTCCTCAGTATATTCGAAGATTGATGCAAAATTAATAAACTGAAAGAAGGAAGATATGCAGAAAAGCTTGGGGTGGAGTACCGTTTCAGCTACTTCAACTACAGGGGTCAGTGTTCTTTGAGTCATGAATATTGCAGTCAAGCTTTTGATACCCGAACGGTTCTGTAAGTTGGTTAGACTTGAAAGAATGGGTGGTTTACCTGCTTCTTGCAAAGCTCTAGTATAATGTCATTAGATACAAACTTCGAAGGTACAAGGAAACTGAATGTGATGAATTGTACCGGAAAAATGCATTTGCTCACGTTTGTAAGGAATCGCTTAGTTTTAATAATTGCGGATATTCATCTTCGAAAGATTCTTTCAGTTCCTCAATTACTTTGATCACATCATTCTTAAAATTTCCTGAATTTAAACCATATTGTGAAAGGATATCTGAAGCTCTCAACCTTCTTGATCATTTAGTGATAGTTTGATAGTATGAAAAAGGAACTTATCATTGATCATGTTACTAATAAGATCAATTATTTCACAACAGAAGGGTTTATCACACTCCTCGTTCATATATTCCTGAAAGAACAGACATAATATGTTCCCGACCTATGTCGACTTACATTCAGAAGATTTACAAGCCATTTTAGTAAAGAAAAACAAGAAATTATTAAATTATCGCATGCTGTTTGGTCGTTGAAAGAACAACTGGAATAGATGGATAGTTTAAGCCATTTACATGAACTCACGTTATTTCTTTTCTTTCACACTCAATTAATCTTACCAGAGCTTTAGAACTTTCTATTTTGCTTATATTATTGAATTTTACTATTGTATTTATTAAGTCCGAATGGTTAAGGAGCTAAATAGTAACATATTCTGTTTGATTTGCTCAGTAATCTCTACCTTTGCACGAACTAGCGTGTTCAGACAACTCAAAAGTTTCTTATCAGGTAGTATTGGCATCGTGGCAGCATTCATCAAATCCGCTGAAATCAAAACTAGGAAGAGTCCCGGAACCTTTCAGACCTGCTAAACATTGATACTCTTCTTTCGGTTGCTTTTTTTCCATTAAACATTGTCGGAAGAAGAAATCAACTTCAGTGCTGGAGCCTTCAAAGTCCCACAGCTCGGAGATAACCTATCAAGAAAGCTGATGTCGAAAAGTTTCTTCCTTTAGTCTTACCGATGTTCTCCAATTGGAGCTCATAATCTTCATATTATGCATACCATTTAGATAATTACCACTGCATAGTTTTATTAGAACACGCCAGTAGAAGTAAGGGTTGCTGTTCGCTTCGGGAGTCAGATCCCGTAGACCTTTAATATTTTACGGCTAAACCTTTTGAGAAAGGCTATATTTAGAAATATGTATATTATTTCAGTTTTATTCAAATGTAAAAATAGTAACAACTGGAGATTGGTTTTTCGAGATGGTCTATTTCGTTTAAATTGCGGTTTAAATTTTTTCTTTGATGAGACTAACTTTCATTGAAGATTTTCCGAGGGGTACTGTGTCTATTCAGAGTGAAAACATGAAGCGGAGATGAAAAATGAACGCTTTTATAATTTTTTTATTAAATTCTCCCATTAATGTGGTAAAGCTCAAATAAAATTATACATAAGATAAATATTTCTACTGGAATCACTTTTCAATAATCGTTTTCTATTCAAGTACTTTCATAATAATCCACTGAACCTATGATTTTTCTAAATATTTGATGTTTCCGAATATGAAAGACTATTTTACAATGCCATCCAGAACAAAGTTTAATTTTGATGATACTATGATTTTTTCAATTATTTCCAGTCAATGCTTCTCCAATAAGCGAGCTTCTCTTTTTCTGCTCAGCTTATGCCACTCGCTGAACCCTACGGCACCGGGGTAATAATAAACTTCCATTACCCATTTCCTATATGAATCTCTTGAAATTATCTGAAAGTGAAAGTAGTAGTTTTTCTTAAAATGTTTATTGTCCGCATACCTTACGTGGGGACCTAGCATATCGGTCTCCCGGAAATTCAACAAATAAGGTCCAATACCCCTTTCGACGAACCTAAACTATCTTCACTCAACACATATATGGAGAAGAAAGACAATCACCTCAAAGGTATGCTCAAAGGTGTTGCCGGCTGTCACATTGAAGTCGGCTGTGTTATCTACTCCGACTAGGCGGAAAAAGGTAGCGTCACTAACGTTATGGTTTCTGGAAAGTAGCGTCTTACGAATTCATTTTGTGATGAACGTTACCTTATAAATAAGGTCAAGTCATATTTTCGTCCTTTGTATAAGTGATGATGCCGTTTCAAGTGAGAGATCTGACAGAATGCGATCAGAAGTAAGTATTGCAACAGCCGCATTAGAATTCGGTGTTCATGTGCTTAAAATTCTGGCCAAGTTGTATCTTAAGGTTTCTGAAGTACAACGAAATAATCTGAAGAACAACAGCAAAAATGTTTTAAAAAAGACGAAGAGATGGCACTTCTTATGTTGTTTTGTTTGTGAAGCGGTTAGGGAAGCTAAAACGGACAGAGTTGGAAGAAAAATGTCATAAAAAATGGCTAACATAATATATGGAACTACTTCAAAAAGCCCTTACAAGTTGAAAAAAAGTTGATGAAAGAGGGAAGACTCCCGTGGGCCTCGTTGATTGTGTGTTTTCATCTGAAAATACATCAACACAGGCTGAACGTAAAACCAAATATAGCAACTAAATAAAATATATAAAAATGTATTCTTTTCTCTTTAAGTAGCGAAATGCTCAAGAACATGGGGCTTTACGAGACTAAAATCTGTGACAACAATCGGCAAGCATATGTTGTTCGTTTTGTCGTTGAAGGATTGGCATAATTAAGAAATTTCAAATCTTTGTTGCCTTTATTATTAAGGAATATACACATAGACATATTGCAATTCATCAAATTATATACACTTAAGGAAAGTTTCGTAGTGTGGAGAAAGACGATGATAGTGTGCTTTAAACCAGTTCAATGAGAAACATCTTCGACTTTTCATTGTTGTCAAATAGTTAAAAACATATCTGTAACTGTCTTAAACATCAAATTATAATATTAAAGACGATTAATATCACTTAATTTAATGAAGAACAGTTATTCATCTCAATTCGTCATTGAATATTTCACGATTTCTTTGTAGCTCTGATGAAACATGAAGAAAAATGCTTTGACTACAATTCGAAACCTTTTTGTGCAAACAGAAAGTACCTCGAAAATGAAAGAGCAAGTCAGAAATGAACAAAAGTTTGGCGGAATGGGCAAATCAAACGTGGTTTTCGATGAACGAAAATCCCATGAAGGTAGGAATTTTTTCTCGCGTATGATTGAAGTATCTAGTTCGGGTTAAATGGGGAACCAACTTTCTATGAAACAATACAAAAAAGTTGACGATAACTAGTAGAATGCCGTAAACGAAACGGACAGAATAGTTCAAAAATTGACAAGAACAAGCCGATACAATTTGAGGAAAATTAGGGTCGCCCTTATATGCACTTATGCGGGACAATACTGGTGAGGATGAGCGTGTTTAATATGAGGTGACAGTGTTTGGGAGCTGATTGCCAAATGACATCTAATAACTTCCTCAAATAACGAATGGCAATGAAACTTTTTTTCTTCTAAAACAGAAATGTTGTTCAACAAGCATAATAATGTATGTTACAAGATGAAAGCCTTTAAGGTCATTCCTTGGCAAACTTAAACAGATAGTTTTACAGAGAATACAATAAACAGCCACAAAGAGAAGTAAAAGGAGAAAGAAAGACCGGGAATCAAGAGAAAGCGATGTGACGAACAGAAATTTCTTTCGAACATCGAGAAATTGCAAAAAAAAAAGAGGAGCAAAAAAAGGAAGAAGAATGAAGAGGAAAACATCACTGAGGAAAACAGGCTGTGTTAAAGATTACAGATGAAGTGAAATTCAAGGTAGACAAGGAGGGCTGGAAGTTTACAGAGCGATCGACAGTTCTAAATTGCAATTATAGTTTCCTCTTTTGCAATCAACTAAAGAACTCAGCACGTTATGGACGATAAAAAAAATAATTCTAAGATTTGAGGAAACTTTGTTGTTGTTGGCCAAACAAGCATGTTGACTTGACTATTGTGTCTTTTTTCTGTTGTCTTTATTTGCCCTCGGAAACAGGGAACAGCAAGAAGACAGAAGAAGACACACTTGACGCGTTTCGGAGTAGGAAGACAACCGGCTGACTATCTGTCGGTCTTGTTTCTCCGGAAAAAACATCACCACTATCACTGACGGTTCTATGCTGCTATGTCTCGAGTTCCAAATCAGAGCTGATCAGAACTCTTTTCCTCAGATTTTAGTTTGAGGCCCGGGTTGAAGGCGTGATAAGGAAAAGTGACGGAAAAAGGTAAGAAGAATAATATTTGATGGAAGAACCAGTATTTGAAACAGAAAGAAGCACGAAATTTGATATTCAGTAGAGAATATATGAAATTGAAGGAACAGATCGAATAAACATTTGAATACGCACTTCATAGAAGCGTTAGAATCACATAAACGCTTTTTCAACGATCCTTAATGACGAGCTTTTAGAGGAAATGAAACTATGATATGGATGGAAAGAGAGGAATCGGAAGAAAAAAAACCCGTCTGATATTCTGAGGCATCACAATGGCTTAAGAATTAAAATAAAAAATGTTGTTATTTGCATAAAGTAGTAGAAAGAAGAATGAATAGCGGTTTGCCGCACTACCTTAGCACAAGAAGAGGCAATTGGTATGGGAGTGAAAAGATGAAAAGACGAATAAACTTGGAGAAAGAACAAGAACTAGCTGTTTCTCTTACATCATGGTGCTTTCCTTTTGTATGTTTTAGGGTTTCAATTTAAGTAAAATCGACAGTCATATTTAAGAAAGAGACATCTGTCCTCTTCCATACTTGCATTTATCTGAGCGAGATCTTCATGAATACTATTCATCTTGATTGATAGTTTTAGAATGATATGTTCAAAACGAACATCAAACATCCGGTCACGGCTTTCAGGCCGAACAATTTATCCTTTTTAAGCTTTGGATCTGCTTGATTTCATTCTAAAGATTTTCAAATAAAAAGATGAAATTATGTGAATCCAACAACTAAACTCATTTCAAATCGGTCTTGTTTTTCTGTTTTGAACTAAAATACTTCTGAGAACTATTGAGCATCCTACTGATTAATTTCACTGTTCTCCAATAGTAAGCGCTCTATCTATTGAAAATAGCTATCATCAATCATTTCGAATCAGTATGACGAAGGTCGAATTCGTCTTATGTCGGGTGTCGCACAGAATATCATGAGATTACAACAGTGACATAGCTCGATTTTTGGTTGTTTTTGGATGAGAAAAAAATTACAAATTATTGTAGGAAATGTAAAATCACAACGTTTCCCGAAGAAATGAATGTTTTGTGAATAACATATGGTGAACTAAGCGTCCAAAGAAAACGTTTAGAAAGTCTTCTTCAACAGCATTTTCAAAACAGGAAGTTAATAAATCAATGAAGACAATTTTATCATGTTCAATAAATAATATCACCAGTAGCGAAAGGTGTAAAAGTGTGCTGAGGACAAGAAACTTTTATGATTCAGTGATACTGGAAACAAGTCCAAACACAACCGTTCAGAACGACCTATGAGCGAAAAGTAACTTACGTTATGAACAACCGATCTACGTCAAACTTCAGTAAAGAATGAAGAGCAGACGGCAGATGGCTCAATACGTTTGTCATTAGCATATAAATGTCGTTTTTTTTCGAGAAAAACTGAGACAGTGACATCTAATAAATTGATAAATGATAAACGGCAAAACCATATAAGCACAAACAAGACACCCAACAAGAAATGTCCTTGAGGCGTCAAAAACTAAGCAACTGCATAATAAGGTGTATCATAGTGAAACATACAGATTTCATATGGTATAGTTTACGTGTATCTGTATTTCATTAGTTTCTAAATGGAAGCTAACGAAAGGTCTCTTTCCCATCTGCGGATTACCAGCACAATTCCAATAAGATCTGTTGCCATAATTAGCTACTTGTTGGTTATATGCTCATTGTTCTTCGCATTTTCAATAGGATATTCTACTCATCATCACTTATTATATGACTATAAATGGCTATGCGGTGTACGTCATTCTTCAAATATCGCTGCGAATTGAACGTTTTTCAGAATGTTTTTTTGCCATCAGTTTCACGAGTGATAAATCTGCCAGCCGAACGTGTAGTTTTCCAACTGGCAATTTTCGTTTACGCCCCATTGAGGTTTTTGACTCTACTTATGAATTGTACCAAGAAGTGTTATTTGTTGCATTAATCTAGCATCTTATCTGCAGGGCTTTACTCCAGAAGCACATCTCACTTAAGTGACCCGAAGTGGAAAACATGTCGAAGTTTTATGCCAGCTTTCGGAGGCTTTTCTCTGTGTTTTCTCATTTTGTTAGGTACAATAGGTGAAAGAGAGAGTGGAGGTGAGTAGCGAGGTACGATAACACAGCCTCATTCACTTTTTTCCAAGTTCTGCATGTGGTGTTTTTCTGTTTGTTCGCTATATTCACATATTCCTATATGATCAGTCATTTCTTGATAATGAGGAAATGTGAAACAAATGCTTTAAAGGTAAGACCGTTTTTTCAGGACAAACGGCATATGAATGAATGTCTTAGACTGTTCATTGTGTTCGAAAAAATCTTATTGTTTTCTCATTGATTGGAATGGTTATACTGTTCGGCAGTTTCACAATATATCAGCTATATTGTCTTCAGTACGGTGGGAAAGAACTGAGAATTAGGTATATAATTGAATGATTTAGGGTACGAGATATTCGTGATTTGTGAATATGTGAGCGTATTAGGAATGATAACATACAATTGTTTAGAATTTAATGAAATGTGTGGTGTTATTATGGTAATACATCCCAAAGTTTAGTTCGAAAATATTTGTGTATAATTAAATATAAGAGAAAAAACAATAAAATAATAGCATCGCACAAAAATTCAAATTAATTACTAGAAACGTTATAAATTCATAGAATGACATTATACACGCTATAGAAGAAGAACAATCACAGTACTGGGCGTAAATCGCTGACAAATTAAATACCAATAAGTAAAGCGATGAATCACTATACTGATTACTGGACTAGTGCAGAAGTGTAAAAACAAAAACCAAGTTCACTAATCAGTTCACTTCTCTTGGTGACAAGGTAGTATCAAAATCAGACATTTGCAAAGAGGGAAAAACAAAAAAAAAACAAAAAGCTAAGATTGAAATGCAGAGTAGCCTCATTCAGACGATTCGTAGTTCGAATAGGAGTCACTTTTTACAGATTCAGTTCTTGGGCTATTTTTGAGGCAATATTCTTGAAACCAATAGAGGTTCCAGAGATTCGTTTGAACCGCACTCCATTAAGACTGAGTCTTGGCAGCTTGCAGACCTGAACAATGATTATGTTCTGGACATTATTGACAAGACGCATTACCTCCATCTCCCACTGAACCAACGAGTCTGCGTTCGGATCACCATGTACGCAAAGTATTAAATAACGTTCTCTTTGCTCATAATCACAGTTGTTGGAATCAAGAACCTTCCTAATTTCTCTGAAGACAAGAAGACAATCAACCCTCGAACGCAACAATAAACGAACCTCATTATCTCGTCAGGAGCCAAACTGCTTGTTGTTTTCATGCTCCATGTGAATCTCAAACTTCTAGGTTTTATTTCCTCATCTCTATATGGAACAGCCGCAGTTTGTGGACTAGTCGGTGGTTGTTGGCTTTCTCGGATTTGTGATAGAGCGTTGGCAATGGGAGCACCAGCAGAAGGACCTATCGTGCCTGCACGTCCAGCAGAATTCGGTGGACAAACGTTCTGAGCGTCACTATTGGGCCCCCTACGAGAAACAGCATATGGTGGTGGTAAGCCGGTAGCTCCTCCGGGATAGTGATGGCTAACAGCAGAAGGGCTGTAATCGGAGCGATGCCGATATGGCGAAGAAGTCAAAGAAATTGAATGATGTAATGGACGACGGGGAACTTCAGGGACTACGATAGGGGCACATGCCGTGCTGCTACTAAAAAAATCATGCATCTCAGAAAGGGAAGAACCTTGCAATTTCAAATGTCAGCCATCACCGTCCCGAATAAGCGAGTGTTAAAGAGTGGAAATATTAATTGTTAAACGAAACGAAGAGTTAGAAAAGTTTGATAATTTACTTACCGTCTTGCCAATTTACTTAGTTTATTTAAGAAAAATCCACCCTTTTGGCCATTACCCATTGACTGGTTTGCAACAGTTTGCTCTACTTCATCTTCTTCATCGTCTGCGGCATTCTAAACAGGGATAAGCCTTCAATCTGTACGAACGCGATCACATACCTTTGCATAATCGGTTTTTCCATGAAATGTTTGTCGATTCCTCGTGTTACGAGGAAAAGCTGTGTTGGAAGACGGGATTCGTTCGGACGGAATCGATGATTGAACTAATTCACTAGCAGGATATTGCTGAAAAGATGAAATTAGAGAAAAAAAATAATGATTTCGTGCTGCTAAACAAAGCCGACAAAAAAAAACAAAAAAGGCGAAGAAGCCACAAAGGCAAGAACTACAATTACGTGCTTATAACTCACTACACAAGATTTTACAAAGGCTTTCCCACGAAATCCTTTTCTTTTTATATACTAAAGGTGGAATTGGGTGTGAAGAACCGCATAAACGGAATAGATGTATGCTCACCTGATTAATTGCTTGTGTTGGTTGATTAAGAGGTGTCGTCGTTGACTTCGTCATTTTTTGAGCATCCTGCTGATTTGCTAATTCGCCCATTGCTTTTATAATTGAAGGAGGCATTGAAGGACTTTGATGCAAAGTCGCGGGCCTGATGCGAAAAATTGAATTGAAAGCTTAATCATGCCTGTCTTACCTGCTTTCTTTACTTCCTTGGCTATCCGTGATTGCTTCATTTGATCGATTCATACCACCAAGCATGGGAGCAGAACTCTGATCAGCACTAGCGGAGGGCAACTCGTTATTTTCGTTTACTTCTTCTTTGATCACGGGCTCAGTAGGAGCGTGTGAAATCTGAGATCCAGATTTCTGAAAAAAAAAATAGAAATAAGTACGCTATTGCAGACTGAAATGTACCTGTAACGGATTAGTGTTTTGAGCCAAGATGGCTGGGGATTTCAATGCCGGAGATGCATTGCTATGGTTCGTTGGAGCAGGAAGCTTACTGACCATAGAAGCAGAAGCAGGTACTCCTGGTTGATATGACGTATTGATTCTTCCACCAGAAGATGGTCTATAAAAAGTTCTGATAACCAGTATTCGGGATCATAATCTATACTCTGTTCTCTGTGCAGTATTTCTAATATTAGTATTCAGAAGAGCTCGTCCTTTTGGATCACTTGTTTTCCGCCCGCTCACTGTCACAGAAGAAGAGTTACCACCTCTGTTGAACAGATAAGGCGCATTACTTTTATTCACATTTGCTTCGGCAGCGCCAGCTGAAAGTATGATCATCAGACAACATCGCAATATAAATACTAACTTTGCGAGTAGGCATAAGGAGCAGACGGAACAGGAGCTCGATTTCCTGGAGTCTGACGAAGCTGCACGGGTTGACGACTGGCTGCTGCTTGTCCGGGACTTGATGCATCATTCTGACTGCTCCTTCTAGAGGACGATTTGCTGCTACTGCTCTGATTGGCAGAGCTCAAAGAAGTTGGATTTTGAGTTGTTGTTCTCGAAGACTTGGATGGCTAAAAAAGTTTCTTTTGTTCAGAAAACAGAGGAAGAGGAAAGAATTGTTAGAGAAAGCATACACAAAAACAAGAATGGGTTACTTCAGAAGTGATCTTACCGACTGTACAACGGAAGGTATTCCGGATGTAATGCCAGCAGACACATTATGTGTCGACAACGTGACCTGTTGTTGAGCCAAAGCAAGATCGTTGGCATCCATCTGCGAACATGGATGTAAATGATATCATGCGGTGTGAAAACATTAAATTCATGCTTCAAATATATGTTAGATGGATTGTTTCAGTTATTTCAGACATGAGAGACATTTTCTTTCGACAAAAAGAGCCTATTATCAACATAATAATGTTGAGGAGGAGAGCACAAACTTCCGAATATATCAACTCACATCGTTTTTCCTCTCTCCCAATAAGAGATAAGTCGCATGAATGTCGTCGAACTTTTCTTTCTCTAAAGCGTCCAGGACTAGAGTTTTGTTGAATCCCAACTAAAAAAGAAAGTTAATGTAGTTCAAATAGAATTTCTATACCTGAATTAACTTTTCGATACGCGTGTCATCGATCTGATCTTTAGCAGGTTCCATATATGGTTTCAGCTCATCCTCTTCATATCCAATGTTCATCCATCTTCAGTACATATGTTTATGGCGAATCAGACGAGAAATAACTGACCTATCTTTCATGATGGTTTCTAAAGTTCCTCTCCGAGCTGGATTGAGCACCAAAAACTTTTTGAGAAGGTTTTCACAATCAGTTGACATGTAGAAAGGAATCCTATACTTCCCTCGTAAAACTCTTTCTCTTAACTCCTGGAATGATCTTTGTAACGGACAGTATCAAAGCAACAGTTATACTTTCAGGTTCTGTCCATCAAATGGAAGACTACCGGATACCAGTGTGTACAAGATAACACCCAAACTCCATACATCAACCTGAAAGGATTCATAAAAAATGGTTCTGAACTAGACGGAAAGAACCTCAGGTCCGTCATATTTCTTTCCTTGGAAAAGCTCTGGTGCGGCATATGGAGGTGATCCGCAGAAAGTATCCAACTTATTACCTATAAGGTAATGTGATCAAACAATAATAGGTTTGCACGAATACCTATCGAAAACTGGTTACTAAAGCCAAAATCGGCAATCTTGATGTTCATATCATTGTCCAAAAGTAAGTTTTCTGCTTTCAAATCCCTGAACTCAACAATAAGAGTTGTTCTGGTATGTTAAGCTATCACCTGTGGATGATATTTTTCGAGTGGAGGTATTGAACCGCGGAAACAATCTGCCGAAACTTGGCTCTCGCTTCTTTTTCTTTCATCCTTCCATGAGCTACCAGATAATCAAAAACCTATGTTATGAATCTTATATTGACATGTGTTTTGCAGCTTTATACCTCTCCGCCAGAGGCATATTCCAAGACTAAATACAGTGTTTGATCAGTTTCCATTACTTGATAGAGCTTTACTATGTTTGGATGATCCAATTGTTTCATTATTTTTACTTCTCGAAATAACTGAAGACATTCTCAATTTATCCTTGAACAGAGGAAACTCTTTTTTCCTCTAAGTTTTGTTTTTTTTCAAACTCAAGACGTCTCAAGAACGCGCGCGAAAATTTGGCGAACGTACCTTTTGTAAACTGCTAGGATTAAGGGCAGTTTTGTCTATAATTTTAATTGCGACTTCTTGACCCGTAATGGTATGTTTTGCTAATTTAACCTGAAAGAACATGGACGTGATAACGCTACTTGTTCTCTTATACCTTGGCGAAGTTTCCTTTACCAATTGTTTTTAATAATTTATATTTCCCAACATGGGGATCTTCGACAGGTCGTCGTCCTCCTGAACGGCTTGATGATCCCATTGTTGAGGAAGGTCTTAAATGGGAAGAATGATGGGACGTACTGGAATCGATTTATTCAATTAAGGTCCTGCGCTGCACTGTAGAGACAACCAACCTTCCGCTTGAATTTCCTCCCGGTTGATGATGTGACCGAGAAGATGACCCAGAAGATGTTTGGACTCCTGTTGCATGACTCATTTTTGGCTCCTGGCTTGTAGGCTGAACCAGTATGTGATTTTAGTTTTATCAGCTCAGATTACCTTAGATGCTTCTGATACTGTAGGGTTTCGAGGTGAACTGTTTCGTTTACTTTCCGTTACCGTAACAGGCAAGTTTACATGCTCCTGAATGGAGGAAGAATTAAACAATCATTGGAACGTATAGTATGAATTCATTAGTAAAAATATATGTTTCATTTCGGGGTAACATTAATGAAAGACTGAAAATGCAGATAGCGGATCAGATGGCTTCGTTGTGTTAAACTAAGTATTGGTCAAAGAAATCGATAAACTAAGGTTCGGTCATACAAATCAATAAATCGGCGTGAGCAATTAAAATGCTCGATATTTTTGTGCATTTGGAGGAGTATTACTGATTTGATAAGACAGTTCATTAATACAGATATATACATATATAGATCTACATATGAAGAAAAAGCACATAAATTGTCTAACATCAATACGAAGGTTTGCGGGTGGCCAGCGAGCGGCTAGAGAATTGTTATTCAGTCGATGCTACGCAGCGAAAGGACTTTATTTCTCTGATCACTCTGTATACTCTATGTTCTCTAACCTTCAGGCACCCCAGTCGACATCTATGCACTCTTCTTTTACGCACTATATCTGCGTTTGTTCACTTCTGTCATATATAACGCGTAATACGGGGATTCTCAAAAGCTTTAGTCATTCAATCGAATAAGAGAAACACTGATCAAATGCTGTTTGTCTGGGTCAAATTCAAACGAAGTTCCCTACCTAAACTTGTGTAGAACATTTTAATTTTAGTACTAAATTACAATTGGTAAGTTGTCGCGTTAATTTAAAATTTCGTTTATCATACACTTGATTTTTTGATTTGCCTTTATCATTGTTTCTTCTAACACCAGCTGGGAGATAGGACTGAGATAATGAAACTCTCGAATGTGTCATGCAAACGGAATTGAACAATGATTACATGTATATTCATAAATGTTCCGAACTATCACCATAATCGGTAATTTCATATATATATATATATAAATATATAAGAAACTATTTTTGCATGTTCTCTCAGAATAATGTCCTAATTCGGTGGACAGGTTTGGACTAATAGATTAAAGTACCTAAGAGGAACGTGATAGATTAATATGTTCAATTCGAATATGATCTGGTTCTAATGGCCATGATAATAATGTTAGTGATAAGGTCGTTGAATTAACGTCTTTAAGAAGTTAATAATGCACATTTTTGATAAAGACACTAATTAATTTTACCTGGCGTGATTTCAGGGCGTATATTTTATCAGCGCTTCTTCGACGTCTTCTTTCTTGAATCTGTCGGCTTCTGTCTTCTCGTGCAGTTGCCATTAGAGTTTCGGCTGCTGCACTTGCTCTTCGCTTTTTGTCTGCTTCTCTCACGGAAGCAGTTTCATCAGTGCTTGATTCTTCCTCATTTTTTCGATGTCCCATCAAATTAGCTAGAAATGACGCGGACCTCCTATTCAATGTTTTTGAAAGACGTTTAGTCCAATTTGATTTTTCAGCTTCGTCCGTCATTTCAGCAAAAATACGGTATGCTCATCCTGAAAGACTGAATGTACAGTTTGCGTTGATCGATTGGCGAAAATAAGTTTCACTCGGTAATGAAAGTTAATTTGAAAACATTGTCTGCAATAATAACAAGGTGAAAAGGAGCGATGACATGAGATAAGATGACGATTTGATATAAATGATCGAGGGTTAAATCATAATTATAAGAAATCCATAGAAAATCTAATAAGGCTGAGTGAAAAGATTTAAGAATTCAGATGTGGATGTAAAAGACGAAATGGCACAAAAGAAAAACGAGTGAAATTGGATATATGGGCAAAAATGCAGCAACTGCCACCAAGGATGATCAAAATCCCAGAGTATAAAGCATGGCTGCAACTCTCCAAAAAGGAGAAAAGCGTTTCGACTGGAACGAAGAACTTTGTTGTTATTAGCTAGAATCAATACTTACCTAGGAAGTGTTTTGAAAAAAATGTGATATGTTTAACAACGAAATTCTCGTTGTAAGCCGTATCATTTAAGTTTTTCGTTTTTTGATTAGTAGTAGTACTATGAATTGTTACATTTATCGTACGAGAGGTAGGAAGTTTACTCGAAAGAGAGTGTAATAATATTAAAGTAAGAGTAACTTCATGTAGTGTAACATAGAGATATTCATAAGGATGTTGGAGTGAAGAAATGAAATAGAATTCAGCTGAACGAACGTTTCTACATTTCTACCTTTATCTATACGGCAATGCTGCGTGTCAGAAGCCCGAAAAAAGAAGAAGCTCTGATTCAAATATGAAACCGTATGGAACAAACAACTAGAGTAAAGGTCAGACAGATGTAGTTATCGATCGAATTTTCCTTATTATTACTTGAAGGTCATAATATCAAGGTTTTCCTGAACTAAAGTTACTCGTATATCAATCAATAGACAAAACATTCAAATCGTTATTCAACTCAAATGAGGCTGTCTATCGGAACATCACAGCACTTACATAAAGAAGAACTATAAAATAAGAATGAAGAGAAGGAAAAAGCTTTTTTCAATGAGGAAATCATATACCAGCCTATTAGCCAATGGAACAAAAGCAATCGAAATCATTAGGCTGTACGAACATGTGACGAACACAAGTTCTTTCACTCTTTGAAAACTGTTTTGTTTTTAACGAACAAATTGTGTTTCTTTCCCTCGTTCAATCTTGATAAAAATTTATTTTTTCACAACTTCCTGACGGGAATTCTTCAATAAATGACCATCTTTTCATCGGCAACTATTATGGAACAGCTAGCTTTCCGCAGTTGTTGTCATGGTAACACACAGCATGGCCTCCTAAGCTTTTGATAGATTCATTGATGTATGTTATATTTTCTATTTTTTCTTACAGTTCATCTTTTATTTTTACTAACATTTGATTCTATTTAAGAGTAATTCTTTTTGGAAAATGGATTTCTTGTCGTCACGAGCACGCATAGAAAGGTTACCTTCACCGGGTGTTTTACCACGAGACGACGATTTAGTTGAACTTCTAAAATCGCCAGATTTTGACACACGTCTACAAGTTAGCCTGCGTTTTCTTGTATTTTATTTTTTTTGTTAGACTTTGAACCGAGCAACAAATCTCAGTAAACGAGATCCAGGATGGTTCGCAAGGTTTCAAAGGAAAGGAGATCTCTTCAAAAGTTTGGATAGAATTTTGGTGGATGATAGATGGGAAGTTCAACATCAGTGTATTAAGTTTCTGATTGAGTCCATGCCAGTATTTGGGAGTGTAAGTTATATGAAAATATAAAAAAGGTCATCTTCCTTCCAGAGCTTAGAGTACTGTATGTGCTATGTCATGCCAAACATTATTACCAAACTTGGTTCTTCAAAAATAACAGTACGCCGTGCATCAATCCAGCTTATTCAAAACTACTTGAAATTGCAGCCTATTGCTTTAGGATCTTTATTGGTATCGTTGTGTATTAATGCGGTTCTCGAAGTTTGCTAATTTTCAGAAGATGATCTCTTACTTTCTTCTTCAAACGAAAGAAAGCAAAGCATTGAAATATGAAGTAATTTCTGAAATCCCATCATTGTTCATTCCTGAGGTACGAGGGAGTGGATTTTGGTCTTGATGAGAGTTTACTTTCAGGTCTCACAGTCCAATTGGTTTCTACTCCTTCAAACTCTCCTTTCACATAATCCTCATACGGAAAAAGATAACGAGAGTGTAGCTCAAGTTTTACAAAAATTAAGAGGTATTCTAGCTTTGTTTACGTTTTTATAGTTTTCTTCTAGTTTTTGTGGGCAAAGACAGTTTCTCGCAAATTTCCCAGGCTCTGACTGAATCCGAGAAAAAGAAGTTTCAAAGTATTGAATATCTTATGAAAAATGAAAAAATAGAGAGTAAATGGATCTTTTATCTCTTAAAAGTTAACATTGTTTTAATAGTTGAGAGAGGTGGATCTTCGTCTTCACTGGGGAGGATAAGCGCTAAGTATTCTCAAGAAAGACGTTTCCGATTCGCCATCGTACCTATGTTCATATCAGCAATGATAACAGATGAAGATCCTTCACAGAGAATAACAGGATTGGAAAAAGTCAGTAAACATATTTTCTCTCTTTTAAAGATTCCTCTTCTAAGTTGAAGCAGATAATTGAGAAAATTGGTCCAGAGGACATTCAGAAGTTTGTTCCTCATCTCCATTCATATCTCATGACACTGGGTCATGTTTTATCAGATCTGAACTTCAAAGTAGGTCTACTCAACTTTAAAAACAAACGTAAATATGTTAAGGTTGTTGTATTATCACTGGATGTTCTCCGATTGACCGTCAATCGCTTAAAGAACAGTATTGATGCACATCTGCAGGTTTTTCTGCTTTCATGAGTTCCTGGTTTTTAAAATATGCGTTCAGCAAGTAATTTCTCTGTTGTCAAAGCATTTTGGAAACCAAAAAGCTGTGATCAAGCAACTCATTATGATGACTTGTATGGATTTGTTTCAAAATTTGCAGCCTAAGTCAGTCATAGGAGCCTTATCAGTTTTTTTGGAAAACAGGAACTCACGAATAAGAGAAGAAGTTTGCAAACACGAAATATCGCAAACCTGAAATACTTCCAGGTTGTTAATATAATAACTTCAGCATTGATGGTTATTTCCGCTACAAAAATCAATTTCACAGCTATAATCAATATACTGGTTCCAATGCTTTTAGATCCAAAGCGTAGAGTAAGGTGGAGCATTAATTAGAGTATTTTGTAGTTTCTTTTGGATTTGTATTCAGATTAGCAGCATTTGAACAGATCTCCGTAGTCGCATATTTGATGAATGGTAAAGTTGATTCACTTCTAAAAGCAATCCGAGAAGCTGAACAGAGGAGCTCTTGCACTGGCTTGACTACAGCAGTGCAGGTACAAGAACTTTCTTTCTCGAACTAAGCTTGATCCATCTTTTGTAGGCTAGAATTCGTCGCCATTTGTTACCAAGAATTCGATACGATGGACTAATTGAGTATTCGACTCCTCCTGTGTCTGATAACTCATTTGATGTGAGTGATTGAAACTATGTATGCAATGTTGAACCTCAAGTGTTCAGATTGATGAAGCTCAGCTAGCATTAGACGATAATATGGACTTGCACTTCATTCTCCATGGAGCAGGAGACCAAGAAAGGTTTTTCATTGTAGTATATAATCAAATGAAATCAATACAAAGGGCCATATCTCCGATTTCAACAATTGACTTGAAGGGAATATCTTCCCACCATAGGCAAACTCCATCAATGGAAAGTGATCAGAACAACTTCGAGAATTGTCAGGTCTTCCTCAAACTGATGATATTGGTCTTAATTTCAGATAAAATAAACCTAAACTCTAGTACTAACTCTTGGCATACACCTCTTCGACGGAAGGTTTCATTAACGTTGGAAGACAGATGTGAGTGGTGTACAATTATTTTGATTTCATCCGTTCACTTAAAATAATTATCAAACTCAAAACATCCTCATCATCCTCAAGCACTTCGATTCCAATTGTTTTCGCAATCGAATCTTATGAAAGTAGAATATCTCCCAGAATCGAAAAAAATCAGCCATTTTCTGAATTGCTTACGGAATAGCTTAAACTCACGAAGCACAATCTCAACAATAGTAGATAAAGAGTATTGCATGAAATCAAGTCAATCTTGTTTGCCATTCCTCAAACATTCTCCATTATTTTCAGCTGCTTCTGCCGCAATTGTGAGAAACAACTCATCTCAGGTAAAGCTTACGGCGTTTTCATCTCATCATAAACGATGTGGTTCAGAAGGACTTCCTGGAAAAAGCGGCGAGCACTTCGAACGTTGAAAACCAACCTCCAGCTTTTTTCGATGATATTCCAGTCGGATCGAAAACAGGTGAAAAACTCAACCAATTTCCGGAAAATATAATATGATATGATAAAAATATGAGAATGATTATGGCTTTGACAAATTATATTATATTACAAAAGCATGATCAGGAATGTTGCTTAGCGGTATGAGTGTCGAGCTTGGTTGCTAAGTGAAGTTTCGTATAACGGCGAGAAGAGCTCTGCAAAAGAAACTGAAACATATTCGTAAAGCCCTTGAGAACATCAGATAGTTTAAGCTTTTTGAAATAAAACAATTAAATTAGAATGTCAACCCGTTCACATATTAGGTGTAAGTTTTCCTATTTCTAATACTTATGAATGTTTTTGAACAACTTATAAATTTGCTCTTCTTTAGATAACTCAACTATTTACGACGTTACGGTTCCGAGAAGTAACAGCCATCATAACTTGAACATGACTTCTTCGTCGCATGCGTCTATCAAATCTACGGTAATAAAAAGGATGAATACAATGCTCATTTATGTAGATGTCATCTCCTGGTAGTAAGAAACCTCACAATTTTTTAAAATGTGGTGGAGGGAACAGAGCAAAGACTGTAGTGAAACGACAGCCGTCACCGTCAAAACCAGGTGTTGATATAAAGAAGCACGGAACTTCCGTGAAGACGGCAATAGAATCAATCACAGATGAGGACTGGTGAGTAATTTCAAAATATTCGTTCGAAACAACTGCTTCATGAAGGGGACAAAAAGTCATCGGTCTTCAAATCATTTCTGATTTGGCATTAGCTAATCCTCAGCCGTTACAAGACCACATCAAAGAGGTTAGTCCATTTTATTCGAATGTATGTATATCATGCTTTTTTCGAGATCGTGAAGGCTGTGATCATAGAATGTAAAAACTTGAGATCAAGTGTTTCTAGAGTAGCACTTTCATGCTTAGGCAATTTATTCGAAGGTTTAACGACAAAAATGGATTCGGAAGTAGATAAGGTATCATTATGAAGGTTCTATTCAATCACTTTTTTGTTCACAGTGTGCAAATATTCTTATGAACAAAACTGGAGATGTTTCAAATGCTTTCATCAGAGATGATGCTTCTGCAGCTTTAGAGAAGCTCGCAACTTATTCCAGTCCTTATAAAGCTATGATAGCTATTCTTAGTGCTGGATCCAGGTTCGATATTTCATCGAAAAAAATAATATGTAGCTAACTCTCTTAGTTCAAAAAATAACACCATAAGAGCAGCCTGTGCCCAGTTTGTTGATAAGTTGATTGATAGAGTTGGAACCAGCCAACTTCTCTCGAACGCTGATCATCTTTCACACGTGAGTTTGCCCTTGCGTGAAGCTAACTAATATCGTTTACAGGTTCTACCGCACATCATATCTTTCGCTAAAGACAGAAACCCACATGTACGTCTACAAGGAAAGAACTCTCTATTGAAGCTTAGCGAGGTTTGTAAACAACCCTCGGTCTTTTCAACACTTATTCTAGGTTGCACACTTTGAAAAGTCAATGAAAAAAATACCAGAAGCAATGTACCGAAAAGTAGAAGAAACGCTCGAGTCGAACAGGAAGATGGTAAGCACTCAAAGAAGAAAGTTTCAATTCACGGAATTTCCAGAGATCCAGTATTGATAGAGTTGGAACCAGTACATCAAATGGGCAGTTATCGAGTAGTAAATCGAGATCAGATTCTATGAATAAGAAAATAATTCACAAATAAATTTTTTTAAATTGAATCCGTTTTCTTCCATTTATTGTTGGCTCAGGCTTAGGCTTAGGCTTAGGCTTAGGCTTAGGCTTAGGCTTAGGCTTAGGCTTAGGCTTAGGCTTAGGCTTAGGCTTAGGCTTAGGCTTAGGCTTAGGCTTAGGCTTAGGCTTAGGCTTAGGCTTAGGCTTAGGCTTAGGCTTAGGCTTAGGCTTAGGCTTAGGCTTAGGCTTAGGCTTAGGCTTAGGCTTAGGCTTAGGCTTAGGCTTAGGCTTAGGCTTAGGCTTAGGCTTAGGCTTAGGGCTTAGGCTTAGGCGCTTAGGCTTAGGCGGCTTAGGCTTAGGCTTAGGCTAGCTTAGGCTTAGGCTTAGCTTAGGCTTAGGCTTAGGCTTAGGCTTAGGCTTAGGCTTAGGCTTAGGCTTAGGCTTAGGCTTAGGCTTAGGCTTAGGCTTAGGCTTAGGCTTAGGCTTAGGCTTAGGCTTAGGCTTAGGCTTAGGCTTAGGCTTAGGCTTAGGCTTAGGCTTAGGCTTAGGCTTAGCTTAGGCTTAGGCTTAGGCTTAGGCTTAGGCTTAGGCTTAGGCTTAGGCTTAGGCTTAGGCTTAGGCTTAGGCTTAGGCTTAGGCTTAGGCTTAGGCTTAGGCTTAGGCTTAGGCTTAGGCTTAGGCTTAGGCTTAGGCTTAGGCTTAGGCTTAGGCTTAGGCTTAGGCTTAGGCTTAGGCTTAGGCTTAGGCTTAGGCTTAGGCTTAGGCTTAGGCTTAGGCTTAGCTTAGGCTTAGGCTTAGGCTTAGGCTTAGGCTTAGGCTTAGGCTTAGGCTTAGGCTTAGGCTTAGGCTTAGGCTTAGGCTTAGGCTTAGGCTTAGGCCTTAGGCTTAGGCTTAGGCTTAGGCTTAGGCTTAGGCTTAGGCTTAGGCTTAGGCTTAGGCTTAGGCTTAGGCTTAGGCTTAGGCTTAGGCTTAGGCTTAGGCTTAGGCTTAGGCTTAGGCTTAGGCTTAGGCTTAGGCTTAGGCTTAGGCTTAGGCTTAGGCTTAGGCTTAGGCTTAGGCTTAGGCTTAGGCTTAGGCTTAGGCTTAGGCTTAGGCTTAGGCTTAGGCTTAGGCTTAGGCTTAGGCTTAGGCTTAGGCTTAGGCTTAGGCTTAGGCTTAGGCTTAGGCTTAGGCTTAGGCTTAGGCTTAGGCTTAGGCTTAGGCTTTAGGCTTAGGCTTAGGCTTAGGCTTTGCTTAGGCTTAGGCTTAGGCTTAGGCTTAGGCGCTTAGGCTTAGGCTTAGGCTTAGGCTTAGGCTTAGGCTTAGGCTTAGGCTTAGGCTTAGCTTAGGCTTAGG
>JAROKO010000010.1:40000-45250 GCA_030370435.1 Auanema freiburgensis | reverse complement strand
AATCAATCAGATAAGCAAAGCAAAACAGCTTAGCTAAATATGTACAGAATTAAATTCCGTCACATAATTGCAATGCTGATCACATAAACTCTCCGAAATAGAGCTGTAAATGTTATAATATGAACATTTACAACACAAGTAAAAACAATCAAACCTTGCGTATTTGAAAAGTGAGTTTGACAGAAAAAGAATTTTTCTTATGAAATATTCTTCTATCTCCCTACAATATTTTGACAACAGCTATATACTGGTATGAAACGTTTCATTATCTACTGAAGACATTTATATATATATATATAATTGCTATTTCTATTATTTCAATATAATAATCATGATAATCAAATATTATGTGCGTTATTTTTACTAAAATTACATTTTATATATAGAATAGAATGACAAACTTCATATCTGAATAAGATGTTGCTTATCGTTTTCCTATCCAAGTATTTCATAATGAATAAAACAAAGCGCCCAACAAAAGGATATTCTCAACAGATTGCAGTATATTGCAGAGATTGCTTTACTGGATACAACCTTGATCAGTATACAAGTCGTATGCTTGTGATTTTGCACTGCGTTATAGAACCAGAATGGTACGGCTTTCGCAGCTATATTAAGATTATCTACACAGCCAAGACATATGAAGATATAATTGGTATGAGATGTTGATTTTCCCGTCCAAGTATTTCATAATGAATTAAAACAAAGCACCCAATCAAAGGATAGTCTCAACAGATCGCAGTATATAGAGACTGCTCTACTGGATACAACACCTTGACAGTATACAAGTCGTATGCTTGTGATTTTGCGCCCCGACATTGAACCAGAATGGTCTGGCTTTGGCAGCTATGTAAGATTCCCTTACACAGCCGAGCCATATAAAGGGCATAAACTCTTGCGTTACCACAAGATAAGGATGCCTCCCGACATCGGAAGCAATGTTTTATTGCCGCCTTGACTAGGAGGGATTCTGACTTAGAGGCGTTCAGTCATAATCCCCCTAATGGTAGCTTCGGACCATTGGTCTATCGACCAAGTCATGAACCAAATGTTAGAACCACCTGTTCCTCTCGTACTGAGGTGGATTACTATCGCACAATGAAGTTACAGTAGGGTAAAACTAACCTGTCTCACGACGGTCTAAACCCAGCTCACGTTCCCTATTAGTGGGTGAACAATCCAACGCTTGGCGAATTCTGCTTCGCAATGATAGGAAGAGCCGACATCGAAGGATCAAAAGCAACGTCGCTATGGACGCTTGGCTGCCACAAGCCAGTTATCCCTGTGGTAACTTTTCTGACACCTCTTACCAGAAACTTTCTGGTTTAAAAGGATCGATAGGCCACGCTTTCGCGGTCTGTACTCGTACTGAAGTCAAGATCAAGCGAGCTTTTGCCCTTTTGCTCTACGAGAGGTTTCCGTCCTCTCTGAGCGCACCTTAGGACACCTGCGTTATTATTTGACAGATGTACCGCCCCAGTCAAACTCCCGCCTGACACTGTCTTCGGCGAGAGTCACAAAGTCACCAGGTAACTATGTTTAAGTCAAAGAAAAAGAGCAAAGCCCAATTCTCCGTTACCGAATAAGTAAAGAATCGATGAAAGTGGTGGTATTTCTTTGTGACAGAAGCCTCCCACCTATGCTACACCTCTCATGATTCTTCACAATGTCAACTAGAGTCAAGCTCAACAGGGTCTTCTTTCCCCGCTATATTTGCCAAGCCCGTTCCCTTGGCTGTGGTTTCGCTAGATAGTAGTTAGGGACAGTGGGAATCTCGTTAATCCATTCATGCGCGTCACTAATTAGATGACGAGGCATTTGGCTACCTTAAGGAGTCATAGTTACTCCCGCGTTTACCCGCGCTTACTCGAATTACTACGATTAACATTCAGAGCACTGGGCAGAAATCAGAGACAGTAAACGTCCGCAAGGACCATCTGTCTCCTCTGTTTTAATTAGACAGTCGGATTCCCCGAGTCCGTACCAGTTCCAGTTTGATCGTTTAGATGACCGATCAGGATACTAACCCGAAAGCAAAGTACCACCATCAACGTCTATAAGGCAGTCTTACTGCTAGTCCAGCACAACGGAAGTTGCACCAGTCACGATAAGACAACCAAATATCAATTAACAAGCCAACCGACCCGATCACTGGAGCCAATCCTTTTTCCCGAGTTACGGATCTAATTTGCCGACTTCCCTTACTACATTATTCTATCGACTAGAGGCTGTTCACCTTGGAGACCTGATGCGGATATCGGTACGATTTGCTGCAGCTTAATAGCCTCCCTCGGTTTTCAAGGGCCGTTACAAGAGCACGAGATATCACTGAAACGCGATACTTTACGGAAACAACGTCCCCATCTCCGGATGATCCGATTCCAGGGAGTCCGTTCCTTAACTAGAGAAGAAAACTCTAGCTCGGTCTTGTAGCGACGTAACCGAGTTCGAATGCGTTACCGCGCAGACAACTCAAAGAGATGCAATTGCTGCATGCAAGTTAGGGAATATTAACCCTATTCCCTTTTGATATCCAGAGAAAAGTAAACTTCTCCCTTTGATGATACAAGGCATTAGCCAGTACCTTAGGATCGACTGACCCACATTCAACTACTGTTCACGTGGAACCCTTTCCACTTCAGTCTTCAGGATCGAACTTGAATATTTGCTACTACCACCGAGATCTGCACTGATGGAAGCTCCAGCTGAGCCTACGCCCAAAGCCTTCAATGCAACCACCACGACCCTCCTACTCATTGCGGCCAGGCATATGTCAAAGACAAGCCAGCAATGGTCCGGTATAGGTCCTCGCTCAAGCGCATCCATTTTCAGGGTAGTTGATTCGGCAGGTGAGTTGTTACACACTCTTAGCGGGTACCGACTTCCATGGCCACCGTCCTGCTGTCTATATCAACCAACACCTTTTATGGGGGTCTCATGAGCGAGAAGTTAGGCACCTTAACCAAACGTTTGGTTTCATCCCACAGCGCCAGTTCTGCTTACCAAAAATGGCCCATTGAAGCTCGCTTTCATGTCTGTAGTTCAATGAAAAACCAAAACATCATACCATTGAAAGTTGAGAATAGGTCGAGGTCATGTCGACCCAAGTCCTCTATCATTCGCTTTACCGGATATAACAGCGAAAAAGCTTCAGCTATCCTGGGGGAAACTTCGGAGGGAACCAGCTACTAGATGGTTCGATTAGTCTTTCGCCCTATACTCAAGTCTATCGATCGATTTGCACGTCAGAACCGATACGGACTTTCACCAGAGTTTCCTCTGGCTTCGTCCTGCTCAGTATAGTTCACCATCTTTCGGGTCGCAACCTATACGCTCTTCCTCTGCCTATTGCATGCAATATAGACAGGGCCATTGTGCTTTGGTTCAAAAACAAGTCCAATGTAAATTAGAAAACTATCTTTACTTTCATTACGCCATAAAGTTTACCACTTTTAGACTTGCGCTAAGTTCACTCCTCGGTCCGTGTTTCAAGACGGCAGAAAGGTGACCAACATTTATACTGGTTTCTGCAAGCAGAATAAAACAATAGCCATAATCAGCTTCCTCATTTGTGAGACACACAGTGGGCAGCAACAAACAGTTTAGCTGACACAACCAATGCTACCGGTACAAATAGAATAGCATCCATCATTAGTTTTCCACATTTAAGTGATGAACCAAAATATAGCTATTCTTCAACGTTGGCTTTTCTGCTTCCACTCGAGCGATTTCACGTTTCTTGAACTCTCTCTTCAAGTTCTTTGCAACTTTCCTCAGGTACTTGTTGCTATCGATTTCACGTCATATTTAGCCTTAGATGAGTTTATCACAACTTAAGGCTGCATTTTCAAGCACCCGACTCAAAAGAACAGCAAATACGATTATTTCATAACTCGTACAGGTCTTGCACCCCTCAGGCTGTTGGCTCCTATCAAAGAGACTTCGAGTAATTGAAACAGTCTGAAGCAACTCTTATACGCACATTTTACAGCAGTTAACACTGAGTAATTCTGCGCTGGGCTCATTCAGTTCATCGCCGTTACTTTGGAAATCCTTGTTAGTTTCTTTTCCTCCGCTCATAATATCTTAAGTTCAGCGGGTAATCACAACTGAGTTAGGTTTTAAATTTTATAGCAACAGTAATATACATAAGGCATGAACATAGCATGTCAACAAGTCATAGACACTATTATTCTGTATAAATACTGGCCATAATGAACTAGAAGATATTGATAATCTTCTTATTATGTTCACGATTATACTAAGATTGGTATCTAATAGTTAGATAGCAATCCGTCTTTTTAGTAATGGATACATACTAAATATAAATAAAAACCCTGAACCAGATGTACTTCGAAAGAAGTTTCGAAGATGCTGTGCGTTCAAAATATCACCAATCAAAGCGTCTGCAATTCATGGTAAATATCGCAGCTAGCTGCGTTTTTCATCGATACGTGAATCAACCGATCCATCGCTAGAGCTAATTTAGAATTTTCATATAACATTATATATTTAAAATAATAATGATGCCATTCATTTCTGAAAATTAAGGCTTGTTCTTACAACATGCCGGCAATTGAAAGGTGACATCCAAGCGTGCCATTAAACTATAGAAAATAATGTTTCTGATTTCCATTTATACTCGTCCGCTCAGACGACAATAGAAATGCATTAGTACCTTTCGTGAGCTAGGTTAAATAACATTACACAAAAAAAACATTACAAAATATTTTTTTTTATATATTGTGAATGTTAATTACAGGAATGGTCATATTCTACGATGATCCACCTGCAGGTTCACCTACAGGTACCTTGTTACGACTTTTGCCCGGTTCAAGCCATTGCGATCAATTGATTCTCATCACAGGAAAGCCGAAGCCTTTCTGTAATAGTCTTCAAGTTTCTCGAAACAGCTCAGTCCCGGACAGCGACGGGCGGTGTGTACAAAGGGCAGGGACGTAATCAGCGTGAGCTGATGACTCACACTTACTAGGAATTCCTCGTTCAAGGGAAATAATTACAATTCCCTATCCCGGTCACGAAAAGTTTCATCGGTTTACCAATACCTTTCGGTAATGGAAGACCAGCTGAATTTTCCAGTGTAGCGCGCGTGCAGCCCCGGACATCTAAGGGCATCACAGACCTGTTATCGCTCAATCTCGTGCGGTTAAACACCGCTTATCCCTCTAAGAAGTTATCTAGACTCGGAAATCCAGTAACTATTTAGTAGGCTAGAGTCTCGCTCGTTAT
>JAROKO010000010.1:32500-35000 GCA_030370435.1 Auanema freiburgensis | reverse complement strand
CTATTCTTCAACGTTGGCTCTTTCTGCTTCCACTCGAGCGATTTCACGTTCTCTTGAACTCTCTCTTCAAAGTTCTTTGCAACTTTCCCTCACGGTACTTGTTTGCTATCGATTTCACGTCAATATTTAGCCTTAGATGAAGTTTATCACCAACTTAAGGCTGCATTTTCAAGCAACCCGACTCAAAAGAACAGCAAATACAGATTATTTCATAACTCGTACAGGTCTTGCACCCTCTCAGGCTGTTGGCTCCTATCAAAGAGACTTCGAGTAATTGAAACAGTCTGAAAGCAACTCTTATACGCAACATTTTACAGCAGTTAACACTGAGTAATTCTGCGCTGGGCTCATTCCAGTTCACTCGCCGTTACTTTGGAAATCCTTGTTAGTTTCTTTTCCTCCGCTCAATAATATGCTTAAGTTCAGCGGGTAATCACAACTGAGTTCAGGTTTTAAATTTTATAGCAAACAGTAATATACAATAAGGCATGAACAATAGCATGTCAACAAGTCATAGACACTATTATTCTGTATAAATACTGGCCATAATGAACTAGAAGATATTGATAATCTTCTTATTATGTTCACGATTATACTAAGATTGGTATCTAATAGTTAGATAGCAATCCGTCTTTTTAGTAATGGATACATACTAAAATATAAATAAAACCCTGAACCAGATGTACCTTCGAAAGAAGTTTCGAAGATGCTGTGCGTTCAAAATATCACCAATCAAAGCGTCTGCAATTCATGGTAAATATCGCAGCTAGCTGCGTTTTTCATCGATACGTGAATCAACCGATCCATCGCTAGAGCTAATTTAGAATTTTCATATAACATTATATATTTAAAATAATAATGAATGCCATTCATTTCTGAAATTAAGGCTTGTTCTTACAACATGCCGGCAATTGAAAGGTGACATCCAAGCGTGCCATTAAACTATAGAAAATAATGTTTCTGATTTCCATTTATACTCGTCCGCTCAGACGACAATAGAAATGCATTAGTACCTTTCGTGAGCTAGGTTAAAATAACATTACACAAAAAAAAACATTACAAAAATATTTTTTTTATATATTGTGAATGTTAATTACAAGGAATGGTCATATTCTACGATGATCCACCTGCAGGTTCACCTACAGGTACCTTGTTACGACTTTTGCCCGGTTCAAGCCATTGCGATCAAATTGATTCTCATCACAGGAAAGCCGAAGCCTTTCTGTAATAGTCTTCAAGTTTCTCGAACAGCTCAGTCCCGGACAGCGACGGGCGGTGTGTACAAAGGGCAGGGACGTAATCAGCGTGAGCTGATGACTCACACTTACTAGGAATTCCTCGTTCAAGGGAAATAATTACAATTCCCTATCCCGGTCACGAAAAAGTTTCATCGGTTTACCAATACCTTTCGGTAATGGAAGACCAGCTGAATTTTCCAGTGTAGCGCGCGTGCAGCCCCGGACATCTAAGGGCATCACAGACCTGTTATCGCTCAATCTCGTGCGGTTAAACACCGCTTATCCCTCTAAGAAGTTATCTAGACTCGGAAATCCAGTAACTATTTAGTAGGCTAGAGTCTCGCTCGTTATCGGAATAAACCAGACAAATCGCTCCACCAACTAAGAACGGCCATGCACCACCAACCACCAAATCGAGAAAGAGCTTTCAATCTGTCAATCCTAACGGTGTCCGGGCCGGGTGAGTTTTCCCGTGTTGAGTCAAATTAAGCCGCAGGCTCCACTCCTGGTGGTGCCCTTCCGTCAATTTCTTTAAGTTTCAGCTTTGCAACCATACTACCCCCAGAACCGAAAAACTTTCGTTTCCGGGAAGCTCCCCGACGAGACACGAATACCTCATCGGATCGCTAGATGGCATAGTTTACGGTCAGAACTAGGGCGGTATCTAATCGCCTTCGAACCTCTGACTTTCGTTCTTGATTAATGAAGACATTCTTGGCAAATGCTTTCGCTTTTGGACGTCCCCCTGCGGTCCACGAATTTCACCTCTCGCGCAGGGATACGAATGCCCCCGATTTGTCTCTCTTAATCATTAATTCGATTCTTAAACCAATAAATAGAACCGAAGTCCTTTTCTATTATTCCATGATAGCACATACAAGCAATCGCTTGCTTTGAGCGCTTTGATTTATTCAAAGTAAACTCGCTAGTCACTACAGAGGGTATCTGCAGAAAACCAGCAAAATAGACACAACCTTGATTAACGGCAGAGCCGAATCAGAGTAAATGTCTCAGATCCAACTACGAGCTTTTTAACTACAGCAATAACGCTTTACACTAGTGGAGCTGGAATTACCGCGGCTGCTGGCACCAGACTTGCCCTCCACTGGGTCCTCGTAGAGCTATTTAAGCTCAGCTCATTGAAATAACCGATCCATAGGATTGGCTTTTTTATTTTTAGTTACTATCTCACTGAAGTAGTGGATAAGTTACGCGCCTGCTGCCTTCCTTGGATGTGGTAGCCGTTTCTAAGGCTCCCTCTC
>JAROKO010000010.1:20000-22500 GCA_030370435.1 Auanema freiburgensis | reverse complement strand
CTCGCTTTCATGTCTGTAGTTCAATGAAGAAACCAAAACATCATACCCATTGAAAGTTTGAGAATAGGTCGAGGTCATGTCGACCCCAAGTCCTCTAATCATTCGCTTTACCGGATATAACAGCGAAAAAGCTTCAGCTATCCTGGGGGAAACTTCGGAGGGAACCAGCTACTAGATGGTTCGATTAGTCTTTCGCCCCTATACTCAAGTCTATCGATCGATTTGCACGTCAGAACCGATACGGACTTTCACCAGAGTTTCCTCTGGCTTCGTCCTGCTCAAGTATAGTTCACCATCTTTCGGGTCGCAACCTATACGCTCTTCCTCTGCCCTATTGCATGCAATATAGACAGGGCCATTGTGCTTTGTTCAAAGAACAAGTCCAATGTAAATTAGAAAACTAATCTTTACTTTCATTACGCCATAAAGTTTACCACTTTTAGACTTGCGCATAAGTTACACTCCTCGGTCCGTGTTTCAAGACGGGCCAGAAAGGTGACCAACATTTATACTGGTATTCTGCAAGCAGAATAAAACAATAGCCATAATCAGCTTCCTCATTTGTGAGACACCACAAGTGGGCAGCAACAAACAGTTTAGCTGACACAACCAATGCTACCGGTACAAATAGAATAGCATCCATCATTAGTTTTCACATTTAAGTGATGAACAAAAAATATAGCTATTCTTCAACGTTGGCTCTTTCTGCTTCCACTCGAGCGATTTCACGTTCTCTTGAACTCTCTCTTCAAAGTTCTTTGCAACTTTCCCTCACGGTACTTGTTTGCTATCGATTTCACGTCAATATTTAGCCTTAGATGAAGTTTATCACCAACTTAAGGCTGCATTTTCAAGCAACCCGACTCAAAAGAACAGCAAATACAGATTATTTCATAACTCGTACAGGTCTTGCACCCTCTCAGGCTGTTGGCTCCTATCAAAGAGACTTCGAGTAATTGAAACAGTCTGAAAGCAACTCTTATACGCAACATTTTACAGCAGTTAACACTGAGTAATTCTGCGCTGGGCTCATTCCAGTTCACTCGCCGTTACTTTGGAAATCCTTGTTAGTTTCTTTTCCTCCGCTCAATAATATGCTTAAGTTCAGCGGGTAATCACAACTGAGTTCAGGTTTTAAATTTATAGCAAACAGTAATATACAATAAGGCATGAACAATAGCATGTCAACAAGTCATAGACACTATTATTCTGTATAAATACTGGCCATAATGAACTAGAAGATATTGATAATCTTCTTATTATGTTCACGATTATACTAAGATTGGTATCTAATAGTTAGATAGCAATCCGTCTTTTAGTAATGGATACATACTAAAATATAAATAAAAACCCTGAACCAGATGTACCTTCGAAAGAAGTTTCGAAGATGCTGTGCGTTCAAAATATCACCAATCAAAGCGTCTGCAATTCATGGTAAATATCGCAGCTAGCTGCGTTTTCATCGATACGTGAATCAACCGATCCATCGCTAGAGCTAATTTAGAATTTTCATATAACATTATATATTTAAAATAATAATGAATGCCATTCATTTCTGAAAATTAAGGCTTGTTCTTACAACATGCCGGCAATTGAAAGGTGACATCCAAGCGTGCCATTAAACTATAGAAAATAATGTTTCTGATTTCCATTTATACTCGTCCGCTCAGACGACAATAGAAATGCATTAGTACCTTTCGTGAGCTAGGTTAAAATAACATTACACAAAAAAAAACATTACAAAAATATTTTTTTTTATATATTGTGAATGTTAATTACAAGGAATGGTCATATTCTACGATGATCCACCTGCAGGTTCACCTACAGGTACCTTGTTACGACTTTTGCCCGGTTCAAGCCATTGCGATCAAATTGATTCTCATCACAGGAAAGCCGAAGCCTTTCTGTAATAGTCTTCAAGTTTCTCGAAACAGCTCAGTCCCGGACAGCGACGGGCGGTGTGTACAAAGGGCAGGGACGTAATCAGCGTGAGCTGATGACTCACACTTACTAGGAATTCCTCGTTCAAGGGAAATAATTACAATTCCCTATCCCGGTCACGAAAAAGTTTCATCGGTTTACCAATACCTTTCGGTAATGGAAGACCAGCTGAATTTTCCAGTGTAGCGCGCGTGCAGCCCCGGACATCTAAGGGCATCACAGACCTGTTATCGCTCAATCTCGTGCGGTTAAACACCGCTTATCCCTCTAAGAAGTTATCTAGACTCGGAAATCCAGTAACTATTTAGTAGGCTAGAGTCTCGCTCGTTATCGGAATAAACCAGACAAATCGCTCCACCAACTAAGAACGGCCATGCACCACCAACCACCAAATCGAGAAAGAGCTTTCAATCTGTCAATCCTAACGGTGTCCGGGCCGGGTGAGTTTTCCCGTGTTGAGTCAAATTAAGCCGCAGGCTCCACTCCTGGTGGTGCCCTTCCGTCAATTTCTTTAAGTTTCAGCTTTGCAACCATACTACCCCCAGAACCGAAAAACTTT
>JAROKO010000010.1:12500-15000 GCA_030370435.1 Auanema freiburgensis | reverse complement strand
GGTCTTGCACCCTCTCAGGCTGTTGGCTCCTATCAAAGAGACTTCGAGTAATTGAAACAGTCTGAAAGCAACTCTTATACGCAACATTTTACAGCAGTTAACACTGAGTAATTCTGCGCTGGGCTCATTCCAGTTCACTCGCCGTTACTTTGGAAATCCTTGTTAGTTTCTTTTCCTCCGCTCAATAATATGCTTAAGTTCAGCGGGTAATCACAACTGAGTTCAGGTTTTAAATTTTATAGCAAACAGTAATATACAATAAGGCATGAACAATAGCATGTCAACAAGTCATAGACACTATTATTCTGTATAAATACTGGCCATAATGAACTAGAAGATATTGATAATCTTCTTATTATGTTCACGATTATACTAAGATTGGTATCTAATAGTTAGATAGCAATCCGTCTTTTTAGTAATGGATACATACTAAAATATAAATAAAAACCCTGAACCAGATGTACCTTCGAAAGAAGTTTCGAAGATGCTGTGCGTTCAAAATATCACCAATCAAAGCGTCTGCAATTCATGGTAAATATCGCAGCTAGCTGCGTTTTTCATCGATACGTGAATCAACCGATCCATCGCTAGAGCTAATTTAGAATTTTCATATAACATTATATATTTAAAATAATAATGAATGCCATTCATTTCTGAAAATTAAGGCTTGTTCTTACAACATGCCGGCAATTGAAAGGTGACATCCAAGCGTGCCATTAAACTATAGAAAATAATGTTTCTGATTTCCATTTATACTCGTCCGCTCAGACGACAATAGAAATGCATTAGTACCTTTCGTGAGCTAGGTTAAAATAACATTACACAAAAAAAAACATTACAAAAATATTTTTTTTTATATATTGTGAATGTTAATTACAAGGAATGGTCATATTCTACGATGATCCACCTGCAGGTTCACCTACAGGTACCTTGTTACGACTTTTGCCCGGTTCAAGCCATTGCGATCAAATTGATTCTCATCACAGGAAAGCCGAAGCCTTTCTGTAATAGTCTTCAAGTTTCTCGAAACAGCTCAGTCCCGGACAGCGACGGGCGGTGTGTACAAAGGGCAGGGACGTAATCAGCGTGAGCTGATGACTCACACTTACTAGGAATTCCTCGTTCAAGGGAAATAATTACAATTCCCTATCCCGGTCACGAAAAAGTTTCATCGGTTTACCAATACCTTTCGGTAATGGAAGACCAGCTGAATTTTCCAGTGTAGCGCGCGTGCAGCCCCGGACATCTAAGGGCATCACAGACCTGTTATCGCTCAATCTCGTGCGGTTAAACACCGCTTATCCCTCTAAGAAGTTATCTAGACTCGGAAATCCAGTAACTATTTAGTAGGCTAGAGTCTCGCTCGTTATCGGAATAAACCAGACAAATCGCTCCACCAACTAAGAACGGCCATGCACCACCAACCACCAAATCGAGAAAGAGCTTTCAATCTGTCAATCCTAACGGTGTCCGGGCCGGGTGAGTTTTCCCGTGTTGAGTCAAATTAAGCCGCAGGCTCCACTCCTGGTGGTGCCCTTCCGTCAATTTCTTTAAGTTTCAGCTTTGCAACCATACTACCCCCAGAACCGAAAAACTTTCGTTTCCGGGAAGCTCCCCGACGAGACACGAATACCTCATCGGATCGCTAGATGGCATAGTTTACGGTCAGAACTAGGGCGGTATCTAATCGCCTTCGAACCTCTGACTTTCGTTCTTGATTAATGAAGACATTCTTGGCAAATGCTTTCGCTTTTGGACGTCCCCCTGCGGTCCACGAATTTCACCTCTCGCGCAGGGATACGAATGCCCCCGATTTGTCTCTCTTAATCATTAATTCGATTCTTAAACCAATAAATAGAACCGAAGTCCTTTTCTATTATTCCATGATAGCACATACAAGCAATCGCTTGCTTTGAGCGCTTTGATTTATTCAAAGTAAACTCGCTAGTCACTACAGAGGGTATCTGCAGAAAACCAGCAAAATAGACACAACCTTGATTAACGGCAGAGCCGAATCAGAGTAAATGTCTCAGATCCAACTACGAGCTTTTTAACTACAGCAATAACGCTTTACACTAGTGGAGCTGGAATTACCGCGGCTGCTGGCACCAGACTTGCCCTCCACTGGGTCCTCGTAGAGCTATTTAAGCTCAGCTCATTGAAATAACCGATCCATAGGATTGGCTTTTTATTTTTAGTTACTATCTCACTGAAGTAGTGGATAAGTTACGCGCCTGCTGCCTTCCTTGGATGTGGTAGCCGTTTCTAAGGCTCCCTCTCCGGAGTCGAACCCTGATTCTCCGTTACCCGTGATAACCATGGTAGGCTAATAGACTACCATCTGGTTGATAGGGCAGACACATTTTTCGACTATCGACGATAAAACCGTCGAAAAGCTACGATATTCAGAGTCAACAAACAACGTCAGAAACGATTGATTTGTACTAATATCTGCACCCTTCCAAAAGTTAGGGTTGTTTTGCATGTATTAGCTCCAGAA
>JAROKO010000010.1:0-2500 GCA_030370435.1 Auanema freiburgensis | reverse complement strand
CGATCGATTTGCACGTCAGAACCGATACGGACTTTCACCAGAGTTTCCTCTGGCTTCGTCCTGCTCAAGTATAGTTCACCATCTTTCGGGTCGCAACCTATACGCTCTTCCTCTGCCCTATTGCATGCAATATAGACAGGGCCATTGTGCTTTGTTCAAAGAACAAGTCCAATGTAAATTAGAAAACTAATCTTTACTTTCATTACGCCATAAAGTTTACCACTTTTAGACTTGCGCATAAGTTACACTCCTCGGTCCGTGTTTCAAGACGGGCCAGAAAGGTGACCAACATTTATACTGGTATTCTGCAAGCAGAATAAAACAATAGCCATAATCAGCTTCCTCATTTGTGAGACACCACAAGTGGGCAGCAACAAACAGTTTAGCTGACACAACCAATGCTACCGGTACAAATAGAATAGCATCCATCATTAGTTTTCACATTTAAGTGATGAACAAAAAATATAGCTATTCTTCAACGTTGGCTCTTTCTGCTTCCACTCGAGCGATTTCACGTTCTCTTGAACTCTCTCTTCAAAGTTCTTTGCAACTTTCCCTCACGGTACTTGTTTGCTATCGATTTCACGTCAATATTTAGCCTTAGATGAAGTTTATCACCAACTTAAGGCTGCATTTTCAAGCAACCCGACTCAAAAGAACAGCAAATACAGATTATTTCATAACTCGTACAGGTCTTGCACCCTCTCAGGCTGTTGGCTCCTATCAAAGAGACTTCGAGTAATTGAAACAGTCTGAAAGCAACTCTTATACGCAACATTTACAGCAGTTAACACTGAGTAATTCTGCGCTGGGCTCATTCCAGTTCACTCGCCGTTACTTTGGAAATCCTTGTTAGTTTCTTTTCCTCCGCTCAATAATATGCTTAAGTTCAGCGGGTAATCACAACTGAGTTCAGGTTTTAAATTTTATAGCAAACAGTAATATACAATAAGGCATGAACAATAGCATGTCAACAAGTCATAGACACTATTATTCTGTATAAATACTGGCCATAATGAACTAGAAGATATTGATAATCTTCTTATTATGTTCACGATTATACTAAGATTGGTATCTAATAGTTAGATAGCAATCCGTCTTTTAGTAATGGATACATACTAAAATATAAATAAAAACCCTGAACCAGATGTACCTTCGAAAGAAGTTTCGAAGATGCTGTGCGTTCAAAATATCACCAATCAAAGCGTCTGCAATTCATGGTAAATATCGCAGCTAGCTGCGTTTTCATCGATACGTGAATCAACCGATCCATCGCTAGAGCTAATTAGAATTTCATATAACATATATATTTAAAATAATAATGAATGCCATTCATTTCTGAAAATTAAGGCTTGTTCTTACAACATGCCGGCAATTGAAAGGTGACATCCAAGCGTGCCATTAAACTATAGAAAATAATGTTCTGATTTCCATTTATACTCGTCCGCTCAGACGACAATAGAAATGCATTAGTACCTTTCGTGAGCTAGGTTAAAATAACATTACACAAAAAAAAACATTACAAAATATTTTTTTTATATATTGTGAATGTTAATTACAAGGAATGGTCATATTCTACGATGATCCACCTGCAGGTTCACCTACAGGTACCTTGTTACGACTTTTGCCCGGTTCAAGCCATTGCGATCAAATTGATTCTCATCACAGGAAAGCCGAAGCCTTTCTGTAATAGTCTTCAAGTTTCTCGAAACAGCTCAGTCCCGGACAGCGACGGGCGTGTGTACAAAGGCAGGGACGTAATCAGCGTGAGCTGATGACTCACACTTACTAGAATTCCTCGTTCAAGGGAATAATACAATCCCTATCCCGGTCACCGAAAAAAGTTTCATCGGTTTACCAATACCTTCGGTAATGAAGACCAGCTGAATTTTCCAGTGTAGCGCGCGTGCAGCCCGGACATCTAAGGCATCACAGACCTGTTATCGCTCAATCTCGTGCGGTTAAACACCGCTTATCCCTCTAAGAAGTTATCTAGACTCGGAAATCCAGTAACTATTTAGTAGGCTAGAGTCTCGCTCGTTATCGAATAAACCAGACAAATGCGCTTCCACCAACTAAGAACGGCCATGGCACCACCAACCACCAAATCGGAGAAAAGAGCTTTCAATCTGTCAATCCTAACGGTGTCCGGGCCGGGTGAGTTTTCCCGTGTTGAGTCAAATTAAGCCGCAGGCTCCACTCCTGGTGGTGCCCTTCCGTCAATTCTTTAAGTTTCAGCTTTGCAACCATACTACCCCAGAACCGAAAAACTTTCGTTTCCGGAAGCTCCCCGACGAGACACGAATACCTCATCGGATCGCTAGATGGCATAGTTTACGGTCAGAACTAGGGCGGTATCTAATCGCCTTCGAACCTCTGACTTTCGTTCTTGATTAATGAAGACATTTGGCAAATGCTTTCGCTTTTGGACGTCCCCCTGCGGTCCACGAAATTTCACCTCTCGCGCAGGGATACGAATGCCCCCGATTTGTCTCTCTTA